>PVLA01010298.1:0-64858 GCA_004027455.1 Hydrochoerus hydrochaeris
GCTTCTAATCCTAGTCTTCTGAGAATTCTCCATATGGATTTCCACAATGGTTGCACCAGTCTACATTCCAACCAACAGTGGAGCAATGTTCCTTTTTCCCCGCATCCTCGCCAACATTTGTTATCAGTTGATTTCTTGATGGCAGCTATTCTTTCCGGAGTAAGGTGGAATCTCAATGCTGTTTTAATTTGCATTTCTCAAATGACCAGTGATGGTGAACATTTCTTCATGTATTTATTTGTCATTTGTATATCTTTCTCTGAGAACTGTGTGTTCATCTCAGATGCCCATTTTTTGGAGAGGGTTTTTGAATTTGGGGGATTGATGTTTTTCAATTCTTTATATATTCTGGACACAAGTCCTTTGTCTGAGGGGTTGCTGGTTAAAATTTTTTCCCACTCTGTTGGTTTTCTTTTCACTCTGTTGGTGATTTCCATTGAAGTGCAGAAACTTTTCAATAATGTGAGATCCCATTTGTTGATTCTTTGAAATGTTTCCTGTGAAGTTTTCATTTGGCTCATGAATTCTCTGCCTACCCCTATGCCTCCAAGACTTCTACCTACCTTGTCTTGCAGTAGATTTAGTGTTTCTGTTTTAATATTGAGGTCTTTGATCCATTTAGACTTTAGTTTTGTTCATTGTGATATGCATGGATCTAGTTTCAGTCTTTGGCATGTAGAGAGCCAATTTTTCCAACACCATTAATTAAAGAGACTATCCTTCTTCCAGTGGACATATTTAGCCCCTTTGTCAAATATCAGGTGGCTGAGTCCTTTTGTAGTTGTGCATCTTCTAATCTGTTCCATTGATCCTCAGGTCTGTTTCTTTGCCAGTACTAAGCTGATTTTATCACTGTGGCTTGGTAGTATAGATTCAAGTCTGGAATTGAGATGCCTCCTGCCTTGCTTTTGTTGTCTATAATTGCCTTTGCTATTCTAGGTTTCTTCTGTTTCCAAAGGAATTTTAGGCATATTTTCTCTAGATCTGTGAGGTATGTCAATGGTATTTTGATTGGGATTGCGTTAAGTCTGTATAACAGTTTTGGGAGTATAGCCATTTTCACAATGTTGGTTCTTCCTAGCCAAGAGCAAGGAATGTCCTTCCATTTTCTAATATCCTCTTCAATCTCCTTTTTCAGCATAGTATAATTTTCAGCATATAGGTCTTTTACATTTTGAGTTAGGTTGATTCCTAAGTATTTCAGTTTTTTACATGTTATTGTAAAGGGCAATATTTCCATAATTTCTCTCTCAGTGAATTTTTTGTTTGTGTACAGGAATGCTATTGATTTCTGAGCACTGACTTTGTATCCAGCTACACTACTTAACTTGTTTATTACCTCCAGCAGATCCCATGGAAATTCTAAAGATCATGAATACCTACTTTGAAAATCTCTACTCACATGGAGTGGAAAACACAGATGAAATGGATAGATTTCTAGAAACCACGGAGACATAGCAACTTTGAACATACCAATATCAGCTATTGAAAGTGAAAATGTAATTAAAAACTTACCAACAAAAAAAAGTTAAATTCCAGATTGGTTCACAACTGAATTCTACAAGAAATTTAGAGATGATTTGATGCCAATACTTCTTAAACTCTTCATTGAAATTGAGAAAAAAGCAATCCTCCTTAAATCATTCCTGGAGGCAAGTATTACTCTGATATAAAACCAGAGAAAGATACAAGCAAAAAAGAGAACTATAGGTTAATCTTACTCATGAACATTGATTCAGAGATTCTGATCAAAATACTGGCAAATAGAATGCAGCAAATCATCAAGAAGATTATACATCATGATCAAGTGGGGTTCATTCCAGGAATGCAGGGATGGTTTAACATATGCAAAGCAATAAATGTAATACACCATATCAACACACCCAAAAAGAAAAACTACATGGTCATCTCAATAGATGCAGAAAAAGCCTTCAACAGAGTCCAACACACATTCATGATAAAAACCCTTCAGAATCTTGGAATACACGGTGTCTACCTCAACCTCACAAATGCCATCTATGACAAACCAACAGCCAACATTACACTAAATGGACAAAAACTGAAACTTTTATTTTAAAATCAGGAACAAGACTATCACCACTCCTTTTCAATATAGTTCTGGAAACACTAGCCAGGGCAATCATACAAGAGGAATAAAGATAGGAAAGGAAGAAATTAAATTATCACTGTTTGCAGATGATGTGATACTCTATATAGAAGACCCCAAATCTGCATTAAAAGACTATTGGAGGTAATAAATTCAGCAGTGTAGCTGAATACAAAATCAATGCTCCAAAAGTTAATAGCATTCCTGTACACAAACAAAAACCTCACCGAGAGAGAAATTATGGAAACATTGCCCTTTACAATAACATGTAAATACCTGAAATACTTAAGAATCAACCTAACTAAAAATGTAAAAGACCTATATGCTGAAAATTATACTACACTGAAAAAGAATATTGAAGAGGATTTTAGAAAATGGAAGGATATTCCTTGCCCTTCATTAGGAAGACTGAACATTGTGAAAATTGCCATACTCCCAAAACTGTTATACAGATTTAATGCAATTCCAATCAAAATACAATTGACATACCTCACAGACCTAGAGAAAACATTTCTAAAGTTCCTTTGGAAACAGAAGAAACCTAGAACAGCAAAGGCAATTATAGACAACAAAGCCAAGGCAGGAGGCATCTCAATTCCTGACTTGGATCTATACTACCAAGCCACAGTGATAAAACCAACATGGTACTGGCAAAGAAATAGACCTGAGGATCAAGGGAACAGATTAGAAGATGCAAGCACAACTACAAAGACACTCAGCCACCTGATATTTGACAAAGGGGCTAAATATGTCCACTGGGAGAAGGATATTCTCTTTAGTAAATGATGTTGGAAAATTTGGTTCTCCATATACCAAAGACTGAAACTAGACCAAAGCCTATCAACATGCACAAAACTAAAGTCTAAATGGATCAAAGACCTAAATATTAAAACAGAAATACTAAATCTACTGGAAGACAAGTTAGCTAGAAGTCTTGGAGACTTAGGGGTAGGCAGAGATTTATGAACAAAATGCAAACTGCACAGGAAACACTTCAAAGAATCAACAACTGGGATCTCATATTTTTGAAAAGTTTCTGCATTTCAAAGGAAATAACCAACAAAGTGAAAAGAAAACCCACAGAGTGGGAAAGAGTTTTAGCCAGCAACCCATCAGCCAAAGGACTTGTGTGCATAACATACAAAGAATTGAAAAACATCAAGCTCCCCAAATTTAAAGACCCTCTTTAAAAATGGGTACCCGAGATGAGCACACAGTTCTCAGATAAAGATATACAAATGACAAATAAATACATGAAGAAATGTTCACCATCACTGGTCATTCAAGAAATACAAATTAAAACAATATTGAGATTTCACCTCACTCCAGAAAGTATAGCTGCCATCAAGAAATCAGCTGATACCAAATGTTGGTGAGGCTGTGGGGAAAAAGGAACACTGCTTCACTATTGGTGGGAATGTAGACTGGTGCAACCATTATGGAAATCTATATGGAGAAATCATAGAAGACTAGGATTGGAAGTCTCATTCAATATAGCTATTCCCATCCTGAGTATTTTCCCAGAAGAACTGACAAGTTCATATCACAGTGATATATGTGCACCCATGTTCATAGCCGCATAATTTGTGATAGCTAAATCTTGAAAACAATCAAGATGCCCATAACTGAAGAGTGGATGAAAAAGTGTGGCATTTTTATACAATGGGATATTACTCAGCTATAAAAATGGTGATCTTGAGGCCTTCATAGATAAATGGAGACAACTTGAGACTCTCCTCATTAGTTAAATAAATAAGAATCATATTTATAAATATCATGTCTCCAGTGTAAAAATTAAATAAGAACTATAAGTGTAATAAAACCAAAATATGTAATTGCTATTGTAAAAAAGAGAGGAAAAGAAAGTTTTCTAAGGGATATAACTGCCAGTATGTTTGAATGTGTAAAATAGATGACCATATTGCTGAATCTTTGTTGGAACTTTGAGCAGAACTGTTTTCAGTCTCACTGTTTGAATATTTACTATGTATCCTTTAACTTTGTAACTTGAACAACTACATCCAAGATGACAATATGTAATTTATAAACTAGTGATTTCTTAGTGGTTTTTTTCTTTTTCGTTTTTTTCCTGTTTTTCTTTCTTTCTTTTAGCATTCTGTATTGTTGCTACCTTTTTTTTCTGTTTTGCTTTTTTCTTCTCTTTAAATAAAATTTAAAAAATGTATAATTGTATTGTAAAAAAGTGGAAGTACTATAAAAGATATAGTTGCATATATGTTTAGGTGTGTGGGATTGATAACCATATTTCTAGGTTCTTGTTGGATTGTTGAACAGATCTGTTTGCACTTTCACTGCTTGAGTGTTCACTTTGTGTGCTTTAATTTTGTAGCTTGAAAAACTATTTCTAAACCATATGTAATTTATCAACTAGTGATTTCTTACTGTTTATCTTTTTTTGAAATTCTGTAATATTTCTATCCTTTTTCTGTTTTTTTCTCTTTAAATAGATAAAAAAGAAATATAAATGTGAAAAATTTGAACACATTTATATGAAATGTCTGCACAATTTATGTTTATCTACAGAATCTTATACTTTGGCATGTTGCTATGAATCCCACACAGTTGAAGAGTGATATTTATGGATCTCAAATTTGTCATCCTCTTCCTTTTCCTCGTTGTCATTGGAAACCTGGGGAATCTCTCACTTCCATGCCATTCTGCCTTCTTTTACTGCAGTGGACACACAGGTCTAGGTCCACAGATGTGATTTTGAGGCATCTGGCTGTGGCAAACTCTTTGTTCATTCTCTCCAAAGGAATCCCAGAAACCAAGGCAGCACTTGGGATGGAACAATTCCTTACTAATATTGGATGCAAACTATTTTTTTATCTACAAGTGGTAGGAAAGAGTATGTCTTTAAGCACCACCTGTTGAGTGTCTTCCAGGCCATCACCATCAGCTCTATGGGTTCCAGATGAGCAGAGTTGAAAATTAGAGCCCTAAAGTACATTAGGCAATTTCCCCACATTTACTGGGTCCTGCACATGCTGGCAAACACCAGAGTTCCTAGCCTTGTGAGTGACAAAAGGAACAATGAAAACATGACAAACACTATAGATTTTCAGTACTGTTCAGCTGTGATTTCTAGCAAAGATGAAAACTCCATTTTTGTGGCATTGTCATTATCACGTGATATTTTGTGTTTGAAACTTATGATCTGGAGCAATTGTCTCCATGGTTTTCATTCTGTACAGGCACAAGCAGCAAACACAGCACATTCACAGGCACAACAGGTTATCAAGATTTTCCCCTGAGACCAGAGCTTCTCAAAACATCTTCATCCTGGCCTGTGCCTTTCTATCTTTCTATGCTCTGTCTTCCATCATGAATGCTTGGTTCTTTTTTTATAAGAAAATGGCTTGGTGGCTGGTTAAAACTTCTGCCTTAATCTATTCTTGTTTCCCTGCTGCTAGCCCATTCATTTTCATGACTCATAAGCAGTGTGTGTGCAGACCCATGTGGAAGAAGTGAACACACATCTCATTACATCATAGGAATCAGTCTCTTTTTCATATCTTCATTACTACATGCACTCATCCATCACAAAGCCCAAAACACAGATATGAGTCCATTTTAGAATAAAGGTAAGTGTAAAATTATAGATAAGCATTTTTATAAACAATAATAATAAACAGGAATTCAAAAGGAATACTTTTCAACATGTATAATTAATATAATTTTATTTTATAGTTGAAGGTTTTGCACCTCCTTATTCAGTGGTCTTGTTTTTGCATTTTTCTGTCTTCTTTCTTTCATTTTGTCCACACTTTTCTCAATTAACTATGTTAATTTATATTTATCAATATAATATATATTATTTATGATTACTATATATTTAAGTGAATTTTAATCATTTTCATATTCTTTTTATTATTCTCTAAAGTCATTTATTCTCTTATGTTAGGTCCAGATTTTTATTTTATACTACAAGTACAATATGATGACTATTTTATTTACATAATTATTTGAACAATTCATTATTATTTATAACATTTATCTACAATTTTTTTTAAAAAGGTCCTGTTTTAATATAGAAATTTTGTCTGTAGTTTTGAGTTGCAGCTAAGTGGTAACCCTTTGCTCAGCATGTGTAAGGTCAGCAGTCATCACTATTGCAAAACAAAATGAGGTTAGAAGACAAATACAAGAGCTCAGGACCACAATTGTCAAATTTTAAGCTACTTTCCTATGACATGATTAGCATTCAAAAATCTGAATATTTTAATGTGACTGACTGGATGTACCTGTAGAATGGAGATGTTTTATCTTTTGTTACCTTTTGAGGTTGAAAAAAACAGAGCTGTATTGTTTGAAACACCAGGTCCAAGATGCCAGATTGAATGGCTCTGAGGGGCAATTTCTCAAATGTACAAGCATATTGTGGGGAAACTGATGGTCTAGAGCAACTGACCCTGGATGACAGAGGTCTTCACTGAGCACAGTTCAAGGTACACATAAAGTGGAAGTTTAATGGCTCATTGAATAAGTTGACCATTCTCACACTCAGCTGAAAGACTTCCAGATTTAGCCAGCTGTACCAGCACAAACCTCCAATTCCAGTTACTCAGGATTCTGATGCTGGGGACCACAGTTTGAGGTCTGTGTGAGCAACTTACACAGTCTAAATAGAATTGGAAGTGTTGGGAATTTAGCAGAGGGGGAGAATACTTCTGGTTTCCAAGTCCAATGCAGTCCCCCAAGAAACTTCCAAACTTATTGTTTGGAACTTATTCATATTAAAACATAAAGTCATGGGTAAAAAAGGAAAAAAAAGATGTTTAAATCAACAGAAGCATATCAAAGGAAAAATGAATCGTGTATTTGTGGCCAACTTTCAAATTTTGCTGTACATGTATTGTTTCTGCACTATCAATAGGAAGAGAAATTTGTACAGTTGTGGAAAACAATGTGAGACTTTTCAAAAAATTAAGGGAGAACTAATATAGAACCTAACATGTAGGATTCCAGAAGTGTATGTACATAAGGTGATTTCTGTATTCACAAGATTTTTTCATGCCCAGGTCTACTGCACATTGTTCATTATACATATTAGGCAAATTTCAAGAAAAACCTCTGTTCAACAACAGGTACATGCAGGATGACTGTAAGAGAAGAATATCTATATGAGATGTGAATGTTATTTAACTTTTGAAAAAAGATTCTTCCTTTTATGTTAACATTGATGAACCTTGAACACATAGCTGAAAGCAATACAACAAATACTATTTAAACTACAGAACATATACATTATTTAAAAGTTTAGCTTGTAAAAGCAGATCATAAAACAGTATGTACCAAAACAGGTACCAAGTCCTGGGTTATGGTAAAGCAAGTATGTGTTAAATTAAGTACTTACAATTATATAGGATGAATAGATGTAAAGTTCTAATAATATACAGTATGATAATATTATATTGCATGCTAAAAATTAGTACCTAACTAGATCAGGCCCTGTCAACCTCTCATTAGTATCTATGAGAGGTCATGGATATGTGAGTTTAAAGGATTAAATAATTTCAGCCTGTGTATGTAACAACATATTCTTAAATTCATATGATAATTTCCTTAAAAAATACATCCAAGAACAAAAAAATCATCTCTCTCTACTGTCACTTTGTGTTTTGATCAAATCTATTGTACTTGCTTATATGGTTATTAGATTTTTTAATATAAACTTTTCATATTTTTATATTTATTTATATGCATAATTCAAAATGTTTTAATTACAACCTCCTTTCCATGGCAACTAGCAATTAATTGGTCATTCATCTACATAGTTTATGCTCTGTAGGTTCATTTTACATCCCTTTGAGGAATTTGGTTCTTGCAATGTTGGAGTTAATTCTATTGATTCTTTAGGATGCACATGTCACATCTCCACATCTAATCTGTGTTGACTCATTTGCTTTGCTCTCCAGGGTGGAGGGCCCTTGTTAAAATCTCCAGTGAAAACCTACATGTTTCAGAGTAGGTACGTCCCCAGGCTTCTTGCTGTAATTAGCATTCATTTCACCCTCACCATACCGTGAGTTTACCAAGTTGTACAAATGGTCTCCAGTGCTTTTCATATGGAATCCTGACAGGATGGCATTCATCTCCATCTCTCCTGGCACAGCCTCTTGTCTTTCCAATCCCCAAATCAGAATGTCATCTATGGTGCAGCACAAGAGTCTGGGAGAAAGTAGGGAAGAAGTTTTGTGGGACAAACAACTTCTCACAGGGTCCAGTGGGACTATATGCTTGCCTATGCCTCCCTCAGGCTCAGCCTCCAGCTTCCCCACAGCCTCTGTCCAGGGAAGATAGAGGGTGAGCATCTGCACTACATGCTCCACTGCACTTTGGAGATGCTCATCATGAACAAGAAAGCTTTAAGTGTTTCTGGGAATTGGAATTAAGTAAAACTTTTTGAATACACAACTCTGGAGCCTAGAATCTTGTTGACAGTGCAGGAGAGTGGATCCTTTCTGTCCTGTGGGGAGATGAGACAAAGTATCATGTATGTATATCTGCGTGTCTGGCTCCTTCCTCAGACACAGACAATGGCACATGTTCCTGTCACCCTGAAGCCACCACCCTGTTGGTGGGAAACTAACAGATGTGTATTTTAGTTTAAGAGTGACAGTCTGCAAGGAAAACAGGAACACCAGGGTTCTGGGAAGAGCTTTTTTCTGGAGAAGGTCTGCTTGTAGGATTGATCTGATCTCCAAAGCCACACAGAAAAGATGAAGGATCCCTAAAGCCTGGAGAAGCTGATGTGTTTCAGTGTAAATTTGTTGGTTAAGATTGTTGAAACTAGGCTCTAAAAGGATTTAAATGTGGTTGCTGTGAGGTTTAGGACTTTAATATGGAAATTAATTTCTCTCTTAATTTACCAAAGAAAAATCACAAAAACTTACATTGTATGTAGCCTCCAATACAAAGTAATGTAAAATGTATACCTATATGGCATATAATGGATGTAGTTTAGTTATTCAGTTTATGCATATATGCTTAGAGAATATTAATTGATGAAATTTTCTTCAACTTTCTTGTGACAAGCTTAACTGAGACACTATATTATTAGTAAAATATGTAAAAACCATGAAATCTTTTTAGTTTATTGATATTGGTCTGTAATATTTTGTTAGTGGTACTGATGTAAGCATTAAGGAATTCAGGATTTTCATGGCTTATTATTAAAAGATTATTTAAATTCTTCATATGTCATAGGTAGAAGCTGTTTCTCTGAGGACTATTGACTAAACATTTTTGCACTCTGTTTGTTGTCTCTTCATGCTATAATGATAACCTTATGATGTGCTAAAACTTTTTAATGAGATCAGACACAATTAAAAATGGTATTTTGAGATGAATACACACTTCTCAGATGAGAAAACACACATGGCATATAAATGCATGAAAAACCTTGAACATCATTGGCTATTCAAGAGATGCAAATTAAAACAGCACTGAAATTGCATTCCCTCCAGAAAGAGTAGCTATGTTCAAGAAATCAATGAATATCTAGTGCTGGAGGGCCTGTGGAATAAAAAAAAAATGCTTCTCCACTATTGGTAGGAGTGCAGACTGCTACAATTATTGTAGAAATCAGTATAAAGTTTCAAGTTCATTCTTGTTTACAGATGAATAATACTCCATTGTATAAAAGACCACTTGTTATGGAAAAAGATAAAACAAATTATCATGGTAAAACAACAGGAGAATAATAATAGTTAATACATTGAATGGAATTATCCTAAATTAGTTGCTAGGGGTACAAGATATGGGCATAAGAATTTCTACTATCAACATTAGAACTAACCTTCTTTTTAATGAACCAAGACACACTGATAGTATAACTCACTTGCCATTTTTCCCTTTTCCCTACTGTCCTTTCTCTTTACACTGAGCTCAGATATTTTTCCCTGTTGAAAAATTTCTTCCCATTTCACCACATTGATTGTGCATTTTAGCCCTTATTTACACTTTCAGTTTCTCCTAGAAGGGAGACAATATGGTATTTACACATACATCTGAGTCTGATTTATTTCACTTATAACTGATATGTATATGTATATATTTCAGTATGCTTACATTTGTCACATTATTTTTCCTGCTGTTGGTTCTCTGATTTTCCCCTCTGTTTACTTGCTTCCCTTGCCTGGTGGTTTCTTTCTTTATTTTTCTTGGATTTTGGTCATTTTTATGTCAATCTTGAATATCTTTCAGTACTCTTTGTAGAGTTGGTTTGTAGTCATGAAAATTTTCAGTTGTTCTTTTTCATGGAAGTATTTTACATCTCTATTAACTCTGAAACAGTTTTGTAGGCTAAATCAATCTGGTTTGGATGTTGGAGTCTTTCAGGACTTGAAATACTTCACTGTAAACTCTTCTTGACTTGAGGGTTTATGTTGAGAAGTCTGCTGTAATTCTAATGGGCTTTAATTGATAGGTGATCCATTTCCTTTCTTCAACAACTTTTAATATTCTGTGTTGTGCTGAGTTTCTGGGACCACAATTATAAAATGTCTGGGTTCAAATTTACTTTGGTTATGGCTGTTTGAAATTCTATATGCCTCACTTATCTGTATGCCAGATTTTGTTCCCATGCTTGGGGAAAATTTCATTTTTTCTTCTGCAAATTTTCTTTTTGGTCATTTGTGTTGACTTCTGTTGATATCTATTTACTGAGAATTATGAGTCTTGTATTGTTTTCCTTTACATCATCTTGCAGATGTTGAATTGCTTTCCTTTAATGACCAATTAATATGAACTTATCTTCTGTTAGGAGGAGTTGAAACTGGAAATCAACCTATGGCATGGCCCAGACATGATCTACCAGAAAACAAAGAGCTCCCAGTTCAGCCACATGAAGAAGATGTTGTAGCCCAGAAAAACACCAAGCTCCTAGACAATCCAAGCAATGGGTTGTTTGGCACAGTGGCTGAAATTGACATCATCTTTCTCAGTATATAAATAAACATGCTGCATTTGTTGAGCAGTTCCTTTCCTCCCATCAGTAGGATAAGGACTCCACATGACCCCAGCTTTGTCTCTTCATTTTTCTCACCCTCCCACAGTCTTTAACCCCAAGAACCTCAAGAGCCACACTGGGTCACATCATATGGCACCAGAACACAGAGAGGGTAAACGATTGAGGGAAAGGAGACACTTCTTATATGCATGCAACTTAGAGGAAGAAGTGCACTAGTATAGGTTAGTAGTCATCTCTGGAGTGTACTGATATTGGCTTCATCAGGTGTAAAGAGTGGGGTGTTGAATTTCCCTTTTTCTCTATGCCACTTATAAACACAACTGAGAGAAACCCCTTCCCCTGAAAAGAAAAAAAGAGAAGTATATTGATTATATCAGCTTTATAACATGGGACAAACATTCAAAAGAATCACAAATGTATAAGGCACTATTTGTTGAGGAGGAGCTAAAGATGGCAGATCAGTGAGCAACAAAATACAAAGCCTCACAGGAGAAACAACTCATATACCAGAATAAAACATCCTGGAGAGATCCAGACAGAAGGAGATGGATCTTCTTGACACAGGAAGAAATTAAAATGGAAAAAGCTTATCAGGGCTCATCAGTCTCGGGGATACAATTGGAACAGCTAAAATTACTGGACATGGCAGTTTCAATGGGACCTGCCAAGTTCACACAGGCCTGAATTTGTGCCAGCCAGCAGAGCTGCACAAACTCATTCCTGCCACAACTCACAGGAGCCACAGCTGTGATGAAGTCAGGGGTTGGTGAGCCCAACAGAGAGCAGAGCCAGCAAAGGGACCTTCATTAATCCACAGTCAGTGCTGGGAATGAGTCCCCCACACACAGGTAGGGCACAACCAAATGGGCAACATGTTGGAATCAGGAAGGAGGAGCCTGAGCCAGGAATGACAGTGACTTCAGTTGATTGCTCCCTTCCCAGAGCAGATTTGTGGGATTTTGCTTGGACTGGGTCATGCCCCTGCCCAGGACCCAATAAGCCATCCCAAATTGATTCCCTGTGTCTAGCACACACTAACCTGGTGAAGGCCCCTGAAGTTTGGCTGGCCCAGAGGGGAGGGGCCAGCATACACAGCCCCTGATTACACCTCAGTGAAAAGAGCAGGCAGGAGATGGCAGAGGTCCTTCATCAACGTGCTTCAGAGGAACTGTGACTGGCAGGGAAGGTGGCTGGGACCTCCACTGTATACCTGTGTGGAGGAGGCCAGGACCATGACAAGAAAGAGAGGCAGGAGGAGGCCCCCAGCCCAGAACCTTGAGAGATCCAACAGAGGGAAAAACAAGGGAGATTAAGGGCAACAAACATGCAATATCAGACATGGCTTCAATGGACATTAAAAGATATCTTTGGGACCTTGTGGAAGAGCTCAAAACTGAAATATTAAATCAGGTACAGCAAGATATGAGTAGATTAATAAAAGAAATGCTAAGTATCTCTCAGGAAGACACAGAAAGAAGGGAAGAACATAAAAAAGAGAAATATTCAATAAAGAATATAAAGAAAATATAGAATACATGAAGCAGATTCAAAGAGATTACCAGAAAATTAAAAAATCCATTGAAAGTTGGCAAAACTGCTTAAAAGAATCTAAGGATAGACTATCAAAACTTGAAGACAAGTTTGGAAAGTGTGATCATGAAAGGAAAGATCTCTTAAAAATAACAAGGAAACAAGCACTAATAATACAAAGGCTAGAAGATGATAAGAGAATCGATAATTTAAGAATCAGAAATGTGAACAAAGAAGTAGGAATACAAACAGGCAAATTACAAAGGCTATTCACAGAAATAATTAAGGAAAACTTCCCAACCATGGGAAAAGAAGATGACATTCAGTTATGTGAGGCATACAGAACTTCAGGCACCTACAACCAAAACAGAGCTACACCCAGACATATAATAATGAAGATACCAGAAGTTCAATATAAAAACAGAACATTAATATAACTGCATGTATGTTTCAGTGTGTAAAATAGATGACCATATTGCTGAATCTTTGTTGCATCTTTGAGCAGAACTGTTTGTAGTCTGACTGTTTGAATATTTACTATGTACCCTTTAACATTGTAACTTGAACAACTACATCCAGTATGACAGTACATAATTTATAAATTACTGATTTCTTAGTGGGGCTTTTTCTCATTCTCCTTTTCCTTTCTTTCTTTCTTTCTTTCTTTCTTTCTTTCTTTCTTTCTTTCTTTCTTCTTTCTTCCTTTCTTTCTTTTAGATTTCTGTATTGTTGCTACCCTTTTTTCTGCTTTGCTTTTTCCCCCCCTCTTTAAATAAAATTTTAAAAATGTATAATTGCTATTGTAAAAAAAGAGGAAATAGGAAGTGCTATAAAAGATATAGCTGCATGTATATTTAGGTTTGTGGGATTTATTACTATATTTCTAGGTTCTTGTTGGATTGTTTGTACTCTCACTGCTTGAGTGTCCACTTTGTGTGCTTTAATTCTGTAACTTGAATAAGTATTTCTGAAAGAACAATGTGTAATTTAATCACTAGTTAGTGATTTCTTACTATTTATCTTCTTTTGTTGAAATTTTGTAATATTTCTACCTTTTTCCTGTTTTTTTTCTCTTTAAATAAAAAAAAGAAGTTTTTACTGGAAATCTCGTCAATACAGGGTACCCCTTCCAAAGTGTTCCACATGTAAGAGAAATGTGAAGTTCATAGAATATTATCTTATTTCACATATCATGGTTTCTGTTCAGTGTTCTTTATCAGCATCAATTCAAAGTGCTATTCATGTGAAAATTTCTTGATTTTGAAAACTTCATGTGTTTACAACATGTGTTTTCAAAAAGAAATAACTGTTATAAAATCTAATGACACGAGCGGATTCACAGAAGTGTTTTCTCCATACATAGATAAATTATTTTTCTAAAAAAGTATATTCAGCTTTTGACATTGACTTCTACAACTTCTCAACAGGAAATATTTTGGATGATCTATGTGACTGTTTTTGTGGGTTTTTTTTTGAAGGATGCGATATGAAGATTGTCAAAAAACTTATTTCATCACTTTGAGAGACTCATTGAAAATTTTTATTTTAAAATGATGCACAAATTTGCATTATTTTAGATTTGTGAGTTAATTTTTCAAATAACCTCACTGATAAATATATTTTAACAAAATATAATGCAGGAAAATGTTGCGACTAATAAAATATGCTTTATTTTCTTTTATGTTTATTTTGTGTGTGTGTGTGTGTGGTCTGTCTGTGTAAAAGTAAGAGATAGTCAGGGAAATAAAGAGAGAAAGAGATAGAGAAAGAGATAGGCTGATATGTAACCAGATTTAGAGAAAGACACAGACACAGCTCATATTTCAACAAGGAGTGGATGGATGATCTAGGAGTATAGTAGAGGAATGCACCTGTTCTGTGAGTGAAAATTGGACTTTTAAATTTTTTCAAGTCCTACCAAATGTCAGTCAAAGATTCCCTAAAGTATTTTTGCATCTGACTTAAGAGACTGATAATAATTCAATCACCTCATTGTCTGCAAAAGAATAAAACAAGCTCATATTTTCTTCTGTCCATTTATCAGATACATAGTGAAAAAGATTAGCAAATTTCATGCAAATATTCTGTCCCTCTTGAGTTGTAAAGTCATTTATAAAAGTTATTAATGTTTACTTTAAATGTTAGTAATCCACCCTAAGTATTTGAATTGTTAATAAAATTCATTTTAATTTTAGATTTTTTGATCCCTGCGTACAAACTAATTTATGTCCCCATTTCCTCCAACTCAGATTATGCCTCACTTGAGTCCTAAGAAAGCAAAGTAAACCAAGCATTCCTGTATTAGGACTTTAAGGTGAATTAATGAATAAAGGATTGAAGAGGGCTAGGCCCAGAAGCAGTGGCTTGAGGGCTGCAGTCACAACTTGGCTGCTAGATTTGACTTGTTGCTAAGACACTTATCATGAGGCCATGGGAGTGGCTATGACTGGCTGAGCAGTGGGCTGGGTGGGGCTTTATGCTGTGAGCTGCATGTTGCTGGAAGAGACTGAGGCCTCTTAGGTGGATGTAGCAAAGGGAGCATTAGGGACCCTTCATCAGAAATTAATCAGAGGCAGTGGTGGAGCCAATGGTGGCAGCAGTAGACAATAGGGTCTTGGGAGAGAGCAGAAGAAAGCAAGAGTAGAGACTGATGGCATCTGGCTCCTCTGCAGGGAATACCTAACCCCAATCCCTTAAACCCTTATTCATGCTTCCACCCTCTTATACCCATCCAAAGTGGTCTTGGGGCTCTCAGACAGGCGCAGGCTGTGGCCGATGAGCTGGTGCGTGTTATAGGATTCAGTGCCCTTTCATTTCTATTCTTCATCTTTGTTGTGTTTGCATTTTATTGGATTCTAGGACTTTCTTTCTTTCTTTCTTTCTTTCTTTCTTTCTTTCTTTTTTTTTTTGTACTGGGCAGCAAACTTGAGGCCTCACAGTTGCTAGGCAGATGCTTAAGCCACTGAGCTAAATCACCAGCCCCTGGATTCTAGGAATTTCTAAACTTTTTCCTTACTTCTTAAGTGAGCCCCTGAGCACTCAAAAGTGAATTTTTTGGATTTCATGTGCTTTTTGCTATTGCTTATAATCTGGAGGGATACAGAAATCTCTTTTGAAGTGCATTCTATGAGATGTAGAAAAGTGTCCATACTCAGTTTTTGGCTACAATCTTTTGTAAAAATTTAGTGAAGTCCTTTTTATCGAGTTTTGTTGAATTTTTTTCTGGATAACCTTCTTACTGATAGGGAAGATATTAAAGTCCCCCACTATTATTGGTTTATGACCTATGTATTAATTTTGAGTAGTGTTTATGAGATTGAGTAGACCAATGTTGAGTTCACATGTATTTACAATTATTGTATCTTTACAAGCCATTGCTCCCTTTATCAATATGTAGTAACTTTGAGACTGGGTCTTGCAAAGTTGCTAAGTTGCAAGCATAGTGCTTAAATGTATGAATATCTTGCTGTAATCCTTTACAGTGCTTGGTTTGCAGCCATATGCCACCATGTTTCACTACACTTTATGCCTTCTGTAAATAATCATAATGATTTCCTTCACTATTTTTTAAATATGTATTGGGGCATAACATACCCACCATATAGGGACTTAGAATGTCAGGCACTGGATAGTAAAGGCATTTCAGATTTAAATAAACAACAGAATATTAATGAAAATAATTCTATCTGCTTCTTCATCATACACAATTTAAAGGAAGTCTCCTTAAGATGACTCTTAGTTTTTGTACACTAATGGAATAGAAATTGCTTAGGTTCAGGCTCCATCATGGCTGTGAAGAAGGGCAGAAACAATTGAAGTTGGGGCTGGATATGTATGTAAGTGTGATGATTTGGGAGAATGGAGGGATAATTCCAGGCAAAAGCATATGATGAATTTTATTGAGGTAGGATTAGGACTTTGGACTCTATGGGACTTTTAAGAGTTGTTTCATGAATCTTAATGCAGTGGGTGAGAGCATGTAAAATGTATCTCCCTGGAGACTGGTAAACCTCACCATTACTTGTCAGATGTATCTATGTGTCTCAATACCTACTTTCTTTCAGATTTCCAAGCATGTTGAGATTATTCCTCAAAATTCTACAAGTGATGTATAATAACAGAGAAGTCTGAAACCTTCACAAAATGTAAGCTACATAAATCTTCCCATTCTTCATTTTGGGCATTTGGTATTTTGTGTCAGCAATGAGAAAAAATAACTAAGGCAGAGGGAAAAGCCAGGAACCCAGAGAGGGAAGGAATCAATCTGAGAGGGGAAAGCTATTGTGTTGTGCAGAGGATGGGAATTTGAGCAATTAATTATACAACATCTGGAATGTGTTTGTGTAGAATAATACTAAGATAGATGACAGATTGGGAGGAGAATTGAACCTTGGATGGCAGCATTTCATGGCTAAATTTTGAAGGAGTAGGAGAGTACCCCATCTAATGGATTCACAAGTGGGGCCCCAGAGCAGGAGATTATATATATTGAGTATGAGGTGGGAATCAGACAGGTGAAAGAGAAAATCACAGGCAAGGGCCTGACCAAAATAGTGGAGACTGAGCTCACCCAGGTTAACATTTGGGATTGGAAAGTGTCAGAGTCTGTCTAGGTAAGGGTGAACAGCATCTATGAGGAGGAATGCAAAGAACAATGAAGAAAGCATCCTTCATATCTAGGACTGAGATGTGGGTAGTAGATTGGGAAGTAGGAGATAAATGGGTATAACATTTTGGCACTAGAGGATGCATAGGAAGAACAATTTGATTAATAGCACTGAGGCACTGCACCAATATGTTGGTGGCACTCATCTTTAGATAATGAAGATATGATTATGGCATAAAATGGTCACCCAGCCAGTATACTTGTTTCTGGTAGTTACCATGGTTCAGGTAAATCTTCAGTTTATATCAGTTCCTGTTGCCTGTACCTGTTACTTCTGTTTCCCAGAAATGGCTGGTCACTATGGTGCATATTGTAAAAAAAAAAAACAATGTCAAGTTATCAAGCCACTCTTCACCTGTACTTCTGCTTGCAATGACAAAATACACCTCTCAGTGACCCTTCAGGACCTGCCTTTTTTGGTAGAAACCCCAGTCCGGTTTGTCAGTGTAAATAAAGCTATTCACTACCTTCAAAACTTCTTGAGTGACACTCCTGTCCTGGTTCTAGTTTTCTGCAACATTTTGGTTCCCTGATTAGGAACAGCTATATTATCCATTTCAGACACAAGCTTGTGCCATTGAGTGTGTGGCACCAGGACCTCTCTATAGGTTCCTTGATGAGAAAGTGTGTCCCTGAGATTTCCTCAAAGTCTCCTCAGAGATTTTGAAATGGATGCACCTGCTCAACACTTCCCACCCACTAACCCCATTACAGGGGGAAAACACACAGTCTGGTAAGGGCATTGGATGAAGTAGGGGCCCTCAGGGCACCCCTGACAGTCTGTCTATTAATGCTATTCACCTCAAGCAGAATGAGAGCTTCTGCTCTCCTTGACCAGTAAGGAACACTCTTGAGGAGAGGGAGTTTGAATGTTTAAACTTTGAGTGACACCTGAATGATAGTGTGAGTGATTGCAATGGATGTTGAAAGCAATAGAAAGTTCTGTCTGTGCCACATGCTGAAAATGAGGGGTTTATCTCCAAATTATGGTGTTTGTTTTGTCCCTAACATGTGGTTCTAAGGATTCATATAAAAAGGGCAAAATGGACACTCTCTGCCTTCACCTTCTCCCTAGCCATACAGTTCCAATGTTCCTGAGAGACAAATGGAGAGGTGGCACCTGATTAGACTCTCTGTTGAGGGCCCATCATCTGTCACAACATCATTGAATGGTATACCACATATACATAGGGAGGCAGTATGTGTGGAATTTAGCTGTCCAAAACCCCCATCATTGACTGCATTCCCAAGAATTATAAAGAGGATTTTTCTGGTGATTACAGAGTTAAAGTGAAAGCTAAGTGCTACTTCCTGTGTCTAAAAAGTGACCCACTCCTCCTGAGAATTCTGCCTTGACAGATAAATCGCAATTCTTGGTCACCTCACCTGCTGCCAAAACCAGTTTCAGCAGCCAGTGCTTCTATGTAGATCTGGAGAGTCCAGTCATGCCTGTGTTCACCCAAAGGACTCCCCAAAGAGAACCTCCTGACTCACTGCTTCATGGATACTCCTAAACACTTAACCTAGTCTGATCATGTCATCTAATGCCCTCCCGAGGTGACAGTTAGCAATTCCTTCTGACTTTGTTTAACACAGAAACATCACTGCATTTTGACTGAGGAAAAAACTGGACTGTCAGCCTTGATTAATTGGTGGCTGTGACCTTTCCCAAAAGTCACCCTACATAGAATCACAAAATCCAGGAAAAAGATACAAAATAACCTCATCAAGCAATTCTAAAAAGCATCAAAGAAAGGGGAAAAATCTCACCAATATGTCAAAATTATTACTGTGATCCAGAAACCTGACAGAGCTCTACAGACGTTTATGAGAGACTCTATCTGCACTTCTTTGACACTGAGGTGGCTGAAAATCTTTAGATGGCAGATATAGTCATCATAGCTCAAAAACACCTGGTGTCCACAAGAGAATCCAATTTCATAGATACCAATATACTCTGACCAAAGATCAATATGCAACACAGAAAGGCTATGGATACTAGAAAATATATCCCCATTCTAATTGAAAGATAATGACTCTCATAAGCTTCAACCTAGATCAAATGAAAACCTTATAATCAGTCTGACAGGGTCAAACTAGGGCAAACAAAGCTTCCTTCACCTGCATTACTTGTGACCTGAAGTCCACATCCATGTCAGGGTTCAACGTGAAACTGCTGGCAGACAGGAAACCTATTTGTCCTCTATCAGAAAAAGTTACAATCACCAGGACAAGTGGGACTCTGCCTCTCGCTCCTTTGACCAGGCACAAACTTATAGCCTGAGAGGAATTCTCACCAAATATGTATTCCTGTATGTGCCAGAATGTCCCCCTGTCCCTTCTGAGAACTCCATTCCAAGTGACCATCATTTTAGGAGAAGTTCTAGGTGTTTATAAGTCTCTACATGTGCATCTATCCTTTCTGTATTAGCAAAAAAAAAAAACAAAACAAAAGAAAACAAATTACTAAAAAACAAGAAACAGAAAGGCAAATAAATAACAATGGCAAGGAGCCCAAAACAAGGATGATATAGGCCTTCAAAAAAGGTGGCAGGAACAGAACTAAGATTGTTATTTTACATAGTGATCTTCAAAAGAGGAAATCTCCAGTGCCTACATGCAAAATTGATACAATCCTATGAAACTTAATTATTTTGTTCCAAGAAATAATAGAATTTGTAGCACAACCATCTTAGCTATCTTAACTGTTTGTATAACTGTGTTTGTACAAATTTAGATATTTTTTCTTTTCCCTTCCTTTTTTCCCCTCCTTTTCCATGAGATATTATTTTTTCTCCTTTGAGCAGATTCTTATACTTTGACAGTATTTACTGAGGATTTTATATCTTATGCACTTTTACTATTTCTTAAACTAGGAAAACAATGTGGTATTTACACATGTGAGTATAAGTAATTTCATTCATGAGTATGGACTCAGATTGCATCCGTTTACCTACAAAAATCTCAATGTGATCATTTTTTATAGCTGAGTAGTACTCCATTATATAAAAACACCACAACTTTTTTATCCATTCCTCTGTTGATGGACACTTAGATTGTTTCCAAGATCTGGCTATTCCAATTGTGCTGCTAAAAACATGAGTGCTCGTATATCACTGTGGTATGATGTTTTCAGTTCTTCTGGGAATATGCCTGAGTGGAATAGCTGGGTCAAATTGGACCTCCATCCCAGCTTTTTGAGGAATCTCCCAACTGACCTCCACAGTGGTTGTACCAGTCAGCACTCCCACCAACAGTGCAGAAGAGTTCCTTTTTCCCCACAGCCTCTCTAGCATTTGTTTTTGGTAGTTTTCCTTATCTTAGCCATTCTTTCTAATTTCAATATTCATGAGGGAGTGGACAACACATTTGAAGAGACCAAGAGACATTACAGTAGCCATTGTTGAGTTTCTTATTGTCTGGTTTTGAAGGCCTGCAATGCCTTCATTATTCTGTTATGTTAAGTTTTATACTATTTTGTTTTGTATGAATTCATTGTATGTGAAGATATAGACAACTATTTAGATGAAAACAAGAGACATGGTAGCCACTAGATTTCCTGTTGTCTTGCTTTGAAATCTGTGTCACTTACATTGTTTTCTTCTGATCTGTTTTGTTTTGTTCTGTTTGGTTTTGTTTTATCCTCTTTAAAATAAAATAAAATAAAATAGATAGAAAATAAAAAGAAAACAAAACAATAAAAAACAGTGACTGTCACCAAGCCAGGTATAACTCTGTTTCCTCAGAAGAAGAATGAAGCCTGCATCAGCTTGAGGTAGATAAGCACAATCCTGAAAGTCTAAAAAATTTCTCCTCCCAGAGGTACAGGCTGAAGACTCACCTCTGGGCCTTGCCATCAACCATGCTTTCACAGTGTCTGAACTCCACCATGTCATGACTCCCATTGTTCCTAGATAATATCTTGTATTACAGGAAGCTCAAACAGGCATTAGTCACATCTCAGTAGGTTGAAACACACTAGGATCCTGAAAGTCTGTTAATCACCTTGGAAAAATTCAATCCTTCTCATGAAGAACCCAATGAGAATTACCAGTCAGTGCAAAATCTTCATGCATCATCTTGCACTCTGATTCCCAACTCATACACTCTTTTAAGCCTGCTTCCTCCAGACAGCACCTGATTCATTTACCTGGAATTAAAAGACACCATCTTCTTTTTGACTGTTGGCTCCTCTCCACCAGCCTTTCTTTTCCTTTAAATGGAAAGACTCCACTTATGGATTCCAAAGTTAACTGACTCAGACTCAACTTCAAAACCTTGCTCACCTCCTTTGAAGTAGTCCTCACAGCTGACCTTGGTATTTATCCTGCACAAAATACTGCTGGGAAGACACTAAAGCTCTGCTGCAGTATTTGAAAGTAGGGATGCCATGTCCTTAGACCAGAAAGAAAAGAGGTTATCTGTTCCATACCATTCTCAAACCTGAAAGTTCGTTGGAGCTGCTGATTTCCACAAAATCTGAGTTCACAAAAAGCAAGGCACCTATATGATACCATTTCTGGAAAAGGCATTGACAAATTTGTACCTTCACACAAAACCTTCAATAACATTACAGGGGACTTCCTCAACTTCAGGAGTTCCAGAAGTAACTGAAATTCAACTTGCTTGTTGGTAGTGATGACAGGGCTTCAAAGATGATTACTTAGACTGTAAGCCACGAGGAGCACCCAGTGTTCTATCTGTGCAAATACTTGAATCTTGTGACTCAGGGCTGTCTCTGTTGCATCCATGCTCTAATAGCCACTGCACATCTGAACAAGAAACCTGAGAAGCTCAACTTAATCTAAGGTCTAACTGTCCTGAATAACCTTCCTGAATAACCATGCACAATGATGGCTTTCCAACAGCCAGGTGCCCAGTACAAGCATCTTATTCAAAAGTCCTCACCTGACACTCATGGTTGTAAAACCACTCAACCCTGACACCTACCTAAACATTGAGCTGGGCCCTCTAGAGAACTAGGACAACATGGTACTTTCTAGAAGCAATTTAGGGAAAAACTCTATAAAAGGGCACAAGAGCACATGCAAGTTGTACAGGAATGATTTGCCAGAGAAAGAAAAATATGGTAGAAAATGGCTCCCCAGCCAGTGTGCTACAGTTTATGGTATGTACTGTTGCCCAGGGACCCTCCAGTTACATCAGTCCTCGTTACTAGTACCTGTTACTTTTGTTTCCCAGAAAAGGTTGATTGCTCTGATGCAGGGCTGATCACTGCCTTGCACAATGTAAGAACTAATTCCCAACTGATAAGCCATTATGCTTCCATACTTCTGCTCACAACTCCATAATAATAGCCTTCCCTCTACTTTGAGGACCTGACTTCTTTTGAGAGTGGTCAGTATCCACCAGTGTCCATACAGCTGTTCATGGACTCAAAAAATTCTACAATGTTTTAGTTTTCTAAAATATTTTCATGTGTCCACAGGACACACTTATTATTGCTGATTTCCCCAACTCTTAATGAGGAAATAAATTCTGTTGTTTATGGAAATAGGAATAAACTTGTTAGCCACAGTTACCAAGAAACTCAGTTAGATATTCTCAGAATGTAGCCTCAATATCTGATTTTGCCTGTAGGCCTATAAATTGCTCAAGTCTCAGAATCCTCTTAGGAAATGAATACTCTGTGTGATTCATGAGAAGGTCAACAGTATGTCTAGATATTTCTTATTAATAATAGCAGAAAAGATGATGAAGCAGCTATGTTAAGGATTAGAGGCAATGGTGGAAGTATGTAAAACTGAATCAGGCTGAAGTTCTAGATATTGGACAATGAAGCCTATATTGTAGATATATTGTTAACATCATGAAACTGAAAAAGCTGTAAAGAGATTATGTGTTTTGTTTCTAAAACTCTGGAATAAAAGGTAGTCCACTGTGAACTATGAAGTTGGGGATGCCTGTTATTGCTTTAGTTATTGTTGATAAGGATATTTGCAGATTCAGTGAAATGTCAAAAGAGGAGAGGATTTTCCAGGGAAAATTCTTCCTCTATACTGTGAGAGTTCAGAAGGTAACCCCTCCACTCTAATTTACAAAAATGTTTTGTGAGGGGAACACCAGAATCATTAAAGGTTTTCACCATGGTTCTCTGCATGAGAGATTTTGCAGGAAGGCTGTAGTCACTCAATGGAGAAAATTAAATGTGATGGGTGTAGATTGATTTTAAGGTGGCAGGTTCCATTTTGAAATAATTAATCAGTAGTGAAATGGTGGAAATAGTGACTTTAATGGAAGCCAACAGCAAATCAATGATTGGAGCATTCAGACCCATATAGCCATGCTGATTAATCACTGTGCCCTTAGAAGTGAAATAGATTGCTAGTTTTACTAAATTTGTAAAAACAGAAAAAATGTTCAGGGAAAATGAACAAAATCTACCTCAAATTGTAAAACAAAGTATCATAGCTCCTCAACCAATTCTCAGGGTTCCATCTGTTTACAGAACAAGTAACTTGTCCTTGAATAAAAGTTCAGCCTTGTCCACTTGAAGGAAGAAATACACAATAAGAAAATGTTAATGTTAATCCCTCTTCCACAATCTGAAAGAGATCTTTTCCCCCTGTAAGGGTACACTGGGAGTGAAAATGATAAGTATCTGAAGAATAGTAAATAATGATAATGAACTAACACTGATTTGAAAAGATTTTATTCATTTTTGGGAACCTAATAAGAGATAAATTTTATAGAATTTCACAAAACAAATGGGTTTTAGACCATGTCTGAATCACAGTGGCAAGAATGTATCCCCAATGTTCCATGTGGCTATTTCCTCAGATACTGAATGTGTAGCTGAATGCATATACTTAATAATTTTCAAAATCCTTGCATGTATTCAATAACCTTTGGATTGATCTCATTTATGGAGGAATGGCTAAATGGGAGCTCTGCCTACAGGAGGAAATCACATAAAAGCTTTATTACACCCTTGGAAGGGTGGCATACATACATGGGAGAATCGGTATTTACTTCAATGCTGGGCATCTCCACGTTCTCCTTAACTGTGTTTCTATCTTTATTGCTACTCTTAAGATGGAGTCATTCTGCTATGTATATTCATACCACATTTTCCTTTTCCTTTCATCCAACTGAATTGGTTATTATTTTATCCTAGGCATTGTGAGCAATGTGACAAGAATCATGAGAGTGTGTGTATCACATTTCCATACTGACTTTGTTTCCTCTAGATGTGCACTCGAAAGGCTTTAGAATCTGTTAGGTAGTTCTGTCTTTAAGTTCTTCAGGAGAATAAGACAGAAGGGAAGGAAATTCCTGAAGAAATTCTTTGCAACTATATAATTCCATCTGTATATATTTTAAAGCAGTATGTTTATGAAAGTACACATATATTTATGTATATTTATATATCAATATAAATTGGGGGAAATGCACAGGCTTTATATAATTCTCTTTATCTTTTAAACACTTTATCTTTTACTCTTCTTGCCCTATGAGCACTATGGCTGCTGAGGAAGGACTCTCCAGAGCACTCAAACTCTCTGTGTGGAGATACCTACAGAAACTTCTAACTGTTTCTGGGAATTGGGAAGTGTAAAGAAATTTACTTGTTGCTTATAGTAAATTCTACTGCCTGAACATGCACTGTCATGAAATGTACAGCTGAAGTGCTAATTGTGTTTCACAGGGAGTTGAGATCACACAACTATGACCCATATCTTAGGTCCTGACACCATCTCTCCCACACAAGCAGGAAGTTTCATCTCAGCCTGCTGCCCAGAAAATACCTGCTTAGGTATTTTCTGTAATTTCTGTTATGGTCTGTGAAATAGAGGCTGATTTAGTGTCTTTTTTTTTGTGAGTTGTCAGGTCTGGGAAAGCAACTCATTTTGGGTGACAGAGTCACAAAGGGCAGAAGAATGATTCACAAGGCACAAGCTGAACTGTGGAAAGAGACTGGAGTTGTGAGACACCTCCCCACCCTCTAAGTGCTCCCAACTTGCTTTTATATAACTAGCAGGAAAAATAGTTGTGACAAATCATCCAAGAGAAATGTCACCTGATATGACAGATACATAAAACTCAATTTGCAAATCCATCAGCTCTTCAGAGTGCTGTGTAGAAATCACAGAGGAATTTCTATAACTTGCCTTCTTTCTTCAGTAAAAGTTCTTATTTGTTATAATGGGTGTGCTGGAGAGAGTTGAAGGAGCTTTTTTCTGGATAAGCATTGTGTTCAAACTCCAATGTTTTTGTTTTATAATGCTTTTTTCTCTCACTGGTGTTGAGTTAATGATTGGAGACAGTTTCTGAATCTCTGAAAACATTTGCGATATTGACTATATTGAACAATTTTTCTTCTCCATTTGAGGTGATTTTCATGAAAAAAGTTAACATAATACTGTGGTAACTTAAACTGGAGAGAAAATAAAGATGTCAAATTTGTCTTTCTAGATTTTTCAGGAGTAAAACCTTCAGTGTCATTTTGTGATTCCATGAAATTGTGAGTCACTATGATGCATGTGGTCTGAAGACTAAAAGTTCCATTTGTCACTCATGATGCCCTTTAGCATCATTCTCTAAAGAAGTTTTATTGCTTTGTCTTTCTCAATTCAGAAAAAAATAACAAGCTATCTAGTGACATTTAATAACAGTTTATTGAATTGAAATTTCCTATCTACAATATTACATTAGAGAATGAAATCAATATAATATGTGATTTCTATTTTAAATAATATGAGAAAAACTTTTGTTGCTATCAAAACATTGATACATGTTTACTGAAACCACACAGGTTATGAGAGATTATTTAGTCTATCATTAATTTTAAAAACTTATGCAGATTTTATTAGGAGTGATTTTTTTGTATAAGTAAAACATTTATACTGAGTGGGGATTATAACTGTTAAATATTTCTACAGGGATATCTCAAATATGATAACTTTTATAAAGAGAGTTGAAAATCATGAATATTCTGACTCTCAGATAATGGAGCATAGAGAGAAACACAATGGCCCTGAAGCTGGCTCACAGTTCGAAATACCTATCACTATTTAGGTGGGTCACATATCTTCCCTTTACTAAGCAAGATTTTTTTCTTAATGGCAGATATTAGGTCCAAAGCATCATGTTTTAAATCTAGATACATTGGAATTGCTAAGCTAAAAAACACAGAGATCCATGTATTTAAAATGCTACATAATTAAGAGGAGCACTTAAGATTTAAAAAGATCTTCATATCATATGAAATATATCATATCATATATATGAAATATATAGTTCAAATAATATTCTAATGAACATAAATATGAAAAATGTTGAAAACATTTGCATAAAGCCTCTGCAAAATTACGTTTCTGTACAGAATCCTATACTAGGGCATGTTGTTATGATTCCTGCACAGTTGGAGAGTGTCATTTATGGATCTGAAATTGATAATCCTCTCCCTTTTCCCCATTGTCATTGGAAGCCTGGGGAATCTCTCACCTCAATGTCATTCTGTCTTCCTTTACTGCAGTGGACGCAGATCCAGGTCCACAGATGTGATTGACAGGCATCTGACTGCAGCCAACTTCTTGTTCATTCTCCCCAGAGGAATAACACAGGTCATGGCAACAATTGGGATGGAAGACTTCCTTACTAACTTTGGATGCAAACTAGTTTTATATCTTCAAGTGATAGCAAGGGCGTGTTTGTAAGCACCACCTGCCTACTGTGTGTCTTCAAAGAAATCATCACCAGCCCCAGGAGCTCCAGGTGGGCAGAGATGAAAGTGAAAGCTGCAAAGCACATTGGACCAAGTTCCATCATGTTGTGGGTCCTGCACATGCTGATAAACATCAAAGTTTCTATGCTTTTGAGTGACAAAAGGAGGAATACAAACATTATGAACACCTTAAAATTTCAGTACTGTTCTGCTCTGATTTTTAGAAAAGAAAAAACCTTTATCTTTGCAGCACTGACATTATCCCATGATATTTTGTGTTTGAAACTTATGATCTGGAGCAGTGGCTCCATGGTTTTCATTCTGTACAGGCACAAGCAGCGAACACAGCACATTCACAGACACAACAGCTCCTCAAGATCTTCCCCTGAGACCAGAGCTTCTCAAAGCATCCTCCTCCTGGTCTGTGCCTTTGTATCCTTCTACACCCTGTCTTCCATCACATACATTTGGCTGTATCTTTATGACAGACCTGCTTGGTGGCTGTTTAAAATTTCTGCCTTAACCAATGTTTGTTTCCCTATTGCTAGTTCATTCATTCTCATGACTCGTGAGCAGTGTGTGTTTAGCAGCTTGTGGAAGAAGGGAGCACACATCTCACCTCATCTGACATTAAAAGAAGGCTACTTTTCCAGTCTTTGGGACTCTACATGCCCTCATCCATCACAAATCCCAAAGCACAATTATGAGCCAGTGTTACTTCAAAGTAAGTGTAAAGATGACAGCTATAGATGTTTTCATAAGTGATAGCAATTTACAGCAATTCTAAAAGAATAACATTTTAATAATTATTGTTCATATAATTTAATTATATTGTTGAAAGCTTTGACCTCCTTCTTCAGTGCCTTCCTTTCTGTCTTTGATCTCTTTTTATCCATTCTTGATTTTCTGAGTGAAATAAATTTCTTTGTCAGTTTCAATTAATTATAAATTTTATTTTACTTCTTGCAATATAATATGTGTATATATAGATATGGTTACACATATATTATTAATATTATTATATATTTAAGTAACTTTTATTTACTTGTGATATTCTTTTACCTGTGATATTCTTTTGCTCTTCCATCATTTCAATTTTATAATTGTTATTTATTCTTTAATTTCAGATCTTGTATGTCAGCTTTTATTGTATACTACAATGTCATTACTAGTTTATTTAAATGATTTTTTAAAAAATTCATCATTGTTTTTGATAGTTATGTATAAATTTTTAATAGCACATTGTGGTTTTATGGAAGTGTTTGGTCTGCAATTTGGAGATTCAATAATGTGGTAGACTTCTTTCTTGCAATATTTAATGTCTTGATTTTTAAAGAGTGTCATGAGAATAATACAAGATCTCAAGAAAACAGTTGTTAAGTTTTAAGCTACAAGACAATGGCATGATTAATATTAAAAAATTTGAACATCATAATGTGCATAATTGAATGTATTTAGAAAGAAGCACATAGGGTACCATCTTGATAATAAATGTCATTCTAATCAGAAACTATAATCTTGGTAATTTGACAACTGGAGTTCAATTTAGACATGTGGGCAGATGAGAAATATAATAAATACTGATTTTGGTAACAAATGTTTCCTGTAGAGTGTGTGTATTTCACTTGATTTCACATTTCTATTCAATGAAATTTCTATTCAATGAAAACCTCTTATTTTTGTGAAAGCTATACCAAAGTTAGTTGTGATATTCAGATAATTTAGACACTGAATATCTTCTACTCTTTCATGGCTGCTACCTCCTGTCTCTGTCGATATAAAGAACTCATCTAAGTGTGAAAAATTGTATGGCTGCTATTAGAGAGCCTTTGAAACACTAGAACCTAATCACAGAATTACACATCACGTTCAATAGATCCTTCTTGACTTGTGTTCATTTTTGCTTGATTTTTCTTTCTCTTGTGATAACAGTACATGATACCTACCATCTTTTCAAAGTTTTACTTACACTGTGTATATGCTGCATCCGTGTGAGGTCATGCAGCATTTTGCATTACTGTGCCTGCTTTATTTTTCCCAGAATTGTGTCTTAGAATTATAATGGGTCTTTTTCTGTTACAGAGCTTGCTCATCATCTAGTGCTGGATATTAGGTAGTTAAACATATAAAACACATTTTCTTTATCATGTCTCATTCAGTGAACACTTAGGTGGCTTCCTTGTGTTGGTTATTGTGAATTAACTTGTAATTCAATTAAAATAAAAACTTTCTCTTTGAGATCCAAATTTTTATTCCTTTAGATATATACCAAGACAATGGATTGATGGATCAAATGGCAGCAATATTTTTTATTGTGGAGAAAAACCTTTACAGTTTTCAATGGCAACAATGCTAATTAAAATACCCCCAAACAACAAATAAGTGCTATCTGCTCCACCCTGCTGGCTCCTCTGCATTCTTGTGCTGACCCTTTGTGTTCTTGAATTTTCCCTTTTCCTTTTATGTGACTGGCTAAGAGGAACAAACTTCACAAGACTATGGATTCTTTTGGGTTGTTCAACATGGAAAGACCGGGGTGACCCTGCTGAGATGACTGCTCATAGTCCTCGATGATCTATTCGGTATTCATGACATGGACCAGTGATTTTAAAGTCTTTATTTATTTATGATACAAAAGAAGATCATGGATTACAGCGCCAGGAAACTAGAAATGAATGATAAAAGTAACTGCAAAAACCCCACAAACACATGGAAATTGAATAATACATTCTTGAGCAATCAGTGGGTCACAGAAGAAGAAATTAAGCAATATCTATAAGCAAGAGACAATACAAATACAACTTACCAGAACCTGTGGATTGCAATGAAAGTGGTCCTCAGAGGAAAATTTATTGCACTAAGTTCCCACATTAGGAAAACAGAATGAACACAAATAAACAACCTGATATTACAACTCAAACAGCTAGAAAAAGAAGAGCAAGCCAAGCCCAAAGCCAAAAGTAGGGAGGAAATTTTAAAGATCAGGGCACAAATTAATGGAATAGAGACTAAGAAAACGATACAAAGAATCAATGAATCAAAGAGTTGTTCTTTGAAAGAATAAATAAAGTTGATAAGACCCTAGACAACCTAATTTAAAAAGGAAAGAAAACTCAAATTTACACAATACAGAATGAAAAAGGTGAAATCACTACTGACCCTGTGAAAATACAGAAGATCATCAACATCTATTTTGAAAGCCTCTAATCTCATAGGTTCAATAATACAGAAGATGTGGACAGATTCCTAGAAACATACAATCCACCAAAGCTGGATCAAGAAGATGTAAAGAAGAGCCCAGGACCAGCCAGATTCATTGCAGAATTCTACAAGAAATACAAAGAAGACTTAATGCCAAGACTCCTCAAACTCTTCAATGAAACAGAAAGGGAAGCAATTCTGCCTAAGTCATTCTTGGAAGCAAATGTCACTCTAGTACCAAAAATTGAGAAAGACCCAACTAAAAAAGAGAACTACAGACCAATCTCATTAATGAACATAGATGCAAAAATTCTCAATAAAATATTGGCAAACAGGATGCAGCAAATCATCAAGAAGATTATACACTATGACCAAGTAGTATTCATCCCAGGCACGCAGGGATGGTTCAACATACGTAAATCAATAAATGTAATCCACCATATCAATAGAGCCAAAAGTAAGAATCACATGATCATTTCTATAGATGCAGATAAAGCTTTTGATAAGATCCAACACTCATTCATGATAAGAATCTTACAGACAATTGGAATAGATGGTCTTTACCTCAATATGATAAAGGCCATCTATGACAAATCACAGCCAGTGTCATATTAAATGGCCAAAAAGTGAAATTCTTTACCTTAAAATCAGTCAAAAGACAAAGATGACCATTATCACCACTCCTATTCAACATAGTATACTGGAAATACTAGGCTGAACAATTAGACAAGAAAGAGAAATAAAAGGAGTAAAAATAGGAAAAGAAGAAGTTAAATTATCATTATTTGCAGATGACATGATACTCTACCTAGAAGACTCCCAAAACTCAATCAAAAGACTCCTAGACTTAATAAATAAATTCAGCAATGTAGCTGGATACAAAGTCAATACTCAAAAATCAATAGCATTCTTATACACTAACAACAAAATCACTGAGAGAGAAATAAGAGAAGCCACGCCCTTCACACTAACATCCCCAAAAATGAAATTCTTAGGAATTAATCTAACTAAAGATGTAAAAGAGTTTTATAGGGAAAATTATAATAAGCTGAAAAAAGAAGTCCAAGAAGACCTCAAAAAATGGAAAGACATCCTGTGTTCATGGATAGGAAGAATAAATATTGTAAAAATGGCCATTCTCCCAAAATTGTTACACACATTCAATGCAATCCCAATGAAAAATACCACTAACATACCTCATAGAGCTAGAGAAATCACTCCTAAAATTCATCTGGAACCAGAAGAGACCTAGAAAAGCAAAGGCAGTTCTAAGCAGCAAAGCCAAGGCAGGAGGTATCACAATCCCTGACTTGAAGATATACTACAAAGCTACTGTAATAAAATAAACATGGTACTGGAATAAAAACAGATCTCAAGATCAATGGATTAGACTAGAACATACAACCACATCTATGAACACACTCAACCACCTTATCTTTAATAAAGGGGTCAAGCATGTTCACGACAGTCTCTTTAATAAATGATGCTGGAAAAACTAGCTAACCATATGCTGAAAACTAAAATTAGACCCATGCCTATCACCATGTAATAAACTAAAATCCAAATGGATTGAAGATCTAAATATTAAAACAGAAACACTAAATCTGTTGCAAGACAAAGTAGGTAAAAATCTTGAAGACATAGGGGTAGGTAGAGAATTCATGAACAAGAACCAAACTGCATGGGAAATACTTCCCAGAATCAATAACTGGGATCACATCTTATTAAAGAGTTTCTGCATGTCCAAATAAATCTCCAGCAGAGTGAAAAGAAAACCTACAAACTGGGAAAAAAATCTTAGTGAACTGTCTCTCAGACAAAGGACTTCTGTCTAGAACTTATAAAGAATTAAAAAAAATCAGACCCCTAAAATTCAAAGACCCAATCCAAAAGTGGGCATCCAAGATGAACACACAGTTCTGAGATGAAGAAATACAAATGGCAAATAAATACATGAAAAAATGTTCACCATCACTGGTCATTAGAGAAGTGCAAATTAAAACCACACTGAGATTCCATCTCACTCCAGAAAGAATGGCCAGGACCAAGAAAACTACCAACAACAAATGCTGGAGGGGCTGTGGGGAAAAAGGAACAATTCTGCACTTTTGGTGGGAGTGTAGATTGATGCAACCACTGTGGAGGTCAATCTGGAGATTCCTCAAAAAGCTGGGGTTGTAGGTCCCATTTGACCCAGCTATTCCACTTTTAGGCATATTCCCAGAAGATCTGAAAACATCTTACTACAGTGATATATGCGCACCCATGTTTATAGTGGCACAATTTGTAATAGCCAGATCTTGGAAACAACATAGGTGCCCATCAACCGAGGAATGGATAAAAAAAAAATGTGGTACTTTTATGCAATGGAGTACTACTAAGCAATAAAAAATGATCACATTGAGATATTAATAAATAAATGGATGCATCTTGAATCTATACTCATAAGTGAAATAAATCAAACTCACATGTATAAATACCATATAGTCTCCCTAGTATAAGAAGTGGTAAGTGTACAGAAGATTTTATGGAAATCATAGTTCACCATTATACTGCTTTGAAGTCTTATGTTTTCTTTCATTGGTTGGAATGGTTTTATTCTGTTTTGCTTGATCTTAATATATGTGATCATATGAATAGTTACTTTGAAGACAAGACAATATGGCAGCCATTGTTGATTTAATATCATCTTGCTCTGAAGTCCTACCATGCTCTTGTTTTTCCATTACCATTGGTTCTATCATGTTGTGTCTTATTGTATTTTAATATGTATGATAGTAAAAGCAAAATTTTTATGGAAAATGAGATAATATAGCAGCCATTGTTCATCTTCCGTTATTTGGTTCAGAATGCCTTGGAATACTTCCATTCTCTTGAGTTGTTTTATTCTACTTTGTTATGTTTGACATTATTGTGTGTTAAGCTGAGCTCAACTATTTCAAAGAAAGAGACATTATGATAGCTACTTTTAATATCCAATTGTCTTGTTGTGAAGTGCTGTGTTGCTTACATCATTCTGTTCTGATCTGCTTAGATCTGTCCTCTTTTGTTTTATTCTCTTTAAAATAAAAAAAATTAGAAAAAGATGGCAGGATGGGGGATTTAGCTCAGCAGCACAATCACCTGCTTGGCAAGTGCAAGGTCATGAGTTTGAGCCCTGCTACCCCCCAAAAATCATAATAATAATAATCACAAGACAACAAATACACTTTATTCATTTTCACATTATTTCACCTATGCATTCTCCCTGTATTGTTCTCCAAGATGTTTTTAGAATCTCATTCTTCTTTCCTTCCACCCTTCTCTCTTATCTTTGCTCATTCTACTGTACTCAAATATACCAGTAAGGGGCTTAAACTTTCTTCACTTCACAAAAATAGAATCATATCCTCTTCTCTAAAATCTAAATTTTTACTTGGGAGGCTGAGGAAGGAAAATCATTTGTAAATTCAAGAGCATTCTGGGCTATAAAGTAAGCCCAAGTCCAGCCTGAATTGCATAGCGAGACCCTGTCTCAAAAAGGCAATAAAAAAAATAAAATCTGAATTTAAAAATATTAGCCAAAGTTCATAGAACTCTCTTTAGAGAATTGGGTTGTGGTGGCAGACATCTGTAATCCCATCACTCAGGAGGCTAAGGCAATAGGATTGCCTGAGTTCAAGGCCAGCCTGGGCTACATAAGCAATTTCAAGGCCAATCTGCACTACACAGTGAGATCATGCCTCAAATATAAATAAATAAAATTAAATCCCTCCAGAGCAATAGATGCATATCCAGCACATTTTAAAATTAGCTTCCACTACAGCCCATGCAGTGGGTACACTACAGTGGTTGCAGTTGATCATCTCCATTTGTTTCTAGTTCTTAGCCATTATAAATCATCCCTCAATAAATCCCTTTGTGCATAGAACTCTACAGTGCCAGTTACACCCATTTATTGTCTCAGTCTGAATATCACCCTTTTTTGCTGCCTGTGAAAAAATCGTTCTGGGCCCTTGAAATATTTTTCTTTTGCAGGTGACCCTGAAGCTCTGTCCATAGAGGGTACTAGAAAGATACTGAAGAGACTTGCTTCTTGTTTTTGATTTTTGTTTTGTTTCACTTCAGTACTGGGGATTGAACCTAGGGGAGGCTGAGCTGCCCTCTAACTTGTGATCTGTCTGCCTCAGCCTCACAGCAGCTGGATGTGCTTTCTCCATTAAAGGGGCAGTGGTTGCTTCCTGTATTCTTTAGAAATCTGCTCATTAGCAAATCCCTTATCACTCTAATCACCTTTCCAGCTAATAATTCTTCACTACAGTTATGAGGATGTATTAATTGTATAAGGTAATGGTTTTACTATGACATTTCCATACATGTGTATAACATACCTTGATCATATTCACCTCCCTATTACTCTCTTATCCTTCTTCCTTTCTTTTGTCCCCTCCCCCTAGTAATCCCTCTACTACTTTCTTATTTCCCCCCTGGATTCTACAAAAAAAAATACATGACTACTTCCATGTATGATCATGGGCCTTATACAGACTCTTGATGCTAGGGGTCACACATCCCTCTCTAAAAACCATTATTCACCAGGTCACACACAACTGCCAGCTCTGCACAAAAAGCTCACCCCAGGGACATCTTCCACCTCCCTCTTTCCATACTCACCAATTCTGTGGACATGCTACCTGTAAGTAATGGCAAATAGACTTTACCCACATGCCTCCTCACAAAACTTTTAAATATCTTCTTACCTTTGTTTTTAACTTCTCTACCAAACAGAGGCCTTCTCTATGGCCAGGGAGATGGCTGAGTTGCTTTTAAAACCCCACTGTGGGATATCATACTCAGGTTTGGTCTACCACAGAGTATTCAGTCTGATAATGGTTCAGGATTCATCTCCCAAATCACCCAACAGGTGTCCACCAGCTTACACAATACTTGGCTTCTACATATCCCATATTACCCACAGTGTTCAAGAAACATAGGAAAGGCAAATGGGCTTATTAATACACACCTCATAAATCTCATACTGGAGTTACACCAGCCTTGGCCTCAGCTTCTCCCTCTGGCTCGCACTAAGCTTAGGACACTTCCTTGGGCCCATACTTATCTGAGCCCCTTTGAACTCATATATGGCAGACCATTCTTGCTTCATAAATTACCCACATGCCAAGAACTTCCTTCTTTGTTAGATTACATCCCAATTCTCACTTTCCTTAAACATCTGCTATGTGAACATGCAAAACATAGTCTTCCACAACCCTCTGGACAAACCAAACTGGACACTTTCATATCTCGAGGTTACTTAATTTACCTCACATCCTCCAAGCCTGTAGGACTACAACCAAAGTGGAGTGGTCTACCTTGCAAATCTGACTGGGGTTTAGGTTTCTGGGCAGCCATCCTGGTTTGATGTCACCCAAGCAAAGCAATGTCCTCCCATCACAGATTCCTCTGGCTCCAACTCCTCTGATTGTTCATCACAAATCCTGTCTCCCACACATCTCTGCCTTACCCAGGGCACATGGCCATCACCTCCTGAGTAAGGCATGCTCCCCTACTCTATCTGGTTCTTAATCCCACGTGCCTTAGTAGTTATTCTCTATGCAAAAGGATTCTGGGTTGTTCTCCCAAACAAATTTTCTATCTGACAATTATCTCAATCTGGTCCATACTCAATTACTTCAGACATGCATATCTACCTAATCTGGGTTTTCATCCTATATACAATAACATGAACACAAGCATTTTTCTTCACTCAATAATTTTGTCAAAAACTTAGTATGCTCAGAAAGCAAGCAGCCAGCTCATCACCCTAGTAAGTGGCTGTGGTTGGAAAGCCACAGCCACCCTGGGTGACAACCATCAGTGTCTCCTGATATCCATGACATGTTGGAACTTAAGGCACTCAGAAGCCAAGCAGCAAGCTTGCCAGCCTGGTAAGTGGCTGTGGCCCAGCAAGCGGTGGCCACCCCAGGGTGATAATTATCCATGCCTCCTGAGATCTGTGCCATGTTGGAACTTAGGGCACTCACAAACCAAGCAGTCATCTTGCTGCCCTGATAAGTGGTTGTGGCCCAGCAAGCTGCAGCTGCCCCAGGGCAAGAACCATCAGAGTCTCCTGAGACCTGCTCCATGTTGGAACTTAGGGCTCTGGGAAACCAAGCAACCAGCTCATCACCCTGGTAAGTGGCTGTAAGCCTTTTGTCACATGAACTGAGATTCAAACATCATTCCCCCTTCCCTGTTAGCAAGGGTTAGCCAGAGATCTGAGCATCTCTTGCCAGGTTGATTATATGCAATATAGCAAATAAGGGAGATTTTCTTCTATCATCTCTTTGAAGGCGAATATTTTTATCACTGTTTTGCTTTGTTCTGATTAATGGTATTGCTCTATTCAATATTGTTTTGATAAGTTCTATAATGTTCTGTATTTCCTTTAATTTTCTATACCTGATTGAAAGAACAACTATTGTGAAGAAAATGAGATATACTATGGTACCTGTTACTGTTATCCAGGTAACCTACTGTGAAGTTCTGTACCAATTTCATTGCACTGTATCAACTGACTTTGTTCCACCCTGTTCTGTGGTATTTCACTACTTTTAAAATAAAATTAATTAATTATTAACTAATTAATTTTGTCATTCTCCAACTATTCAGGTTTACATTCCTCACCATTTTTACTTCCTATAGATGAACTGTTAAATGAAAGACAAGCCACAACTACACCCTTACTTTTACTCTTTCAAATGTGGAAATAATTGCTTCCTATAATTTTACTCCCCTCAACTCCAAACTCAGTTTCAAAACTCCCTAATGCCAACTTAGACCTTAGGTCCAAAATTGGAACAAGGAAGAGTGCTACAGAAATGCAGTAAAATGCTGACCTAACAACCTCTGCTGCTGTGGATAGGATCTAGCATTAATACCCTGCCCCCCCCACTATGCACCAACAACAGCATGTCAATCTCTACTGGTTTTATGTCAATAAGTGGGAATGTGAAACCATTGGCATAGATGCAACAGAAAATATTTGGAAACAGTCAGACTAATGTATCTTGATCACAACATATTAAAAGTCAAATGGCAAAAAAATACATAAAAGTCATAGTTAAAAATGCATCACACCCTCAATATCTTATAAGCAAGATCTGGGGGCTGCACTTTTGTGCCCTACAACACAATCCACTTATAAAACTTCACAAGGCAACTTTCTCACTCTATGGGTAAAATTGATAACACCACCTCCCATCATCACCATTCTGATGCTGTCTACTTCACTACAACACACAATCTTACATCAACCTCAACCCATTCCCCAACTCCTCTCACAGATATAGGATACCATATAATGTTCTACAAATCTCACTGAATGTGCACAATGTGTGCCATACCAGCAAGAAGTCTATAAGGCTGCCTCTATCTATTGGAATTCATCTTACCTAGTTTACCCTCAAAATACAGCCAAAGTTGAACCTCTCTTATCTACAGTGTTCCTGACTGTCCAGCTACCTCACCTGTCTAGTATCTGTCAGACAACTGTTCTTGCCACATGGGTAGTCTTTCTAACTGCACAACAATATCACCTCCAAAAGAGATCTAGCTGTCCTTTCACCTCAGGGATGGTTTATATGTTGTCAGAAGTTCTATATTTGCCTTCTTCCCCAGTGGATGGGGTCTTGTACTTTAATCTTTTTAATTCTTGCCCTAATGGTAAAATCACAGGAGGCTATAGAAACTGTCTTCACATCCCTACTGTATGACAGTTGCCTCACTAGGGAGACAAAGGATTTCCAAGTTCCACCCCTTGTCAGTATGGGCATTCTCTCTCTTCTCAGGGCAGGCCTTGGAATAAGGGAGTCCATCTGTGTTATCAACAATCTCTAGAACTCCACAATCAAATAGAAGACACAACCATTTCTATTCACTCACTCCAAAGCCAGATAAATAGCCTTGCAGCAGTTACTGTTCAAAAATCATCATGCTCTTCATGTTGTGACATGGAGAAGGGTAGTACACATGCCATGCTGGGGGAAGAATGTTGCTACTTTGTGAATTAATGAGACATTGTAGCAGGTATGGTAAAATACCCCCATGCTTATCTAGGTAAAAAGGATCAAGAGCTATGTTATGGATCCTTGCCATCATGGACTTTGTGGAACGATGTGTTTGGATCATGGGTCTACTTTCTTTTACCAATATTAGGCCTTCTAATCAAGATAATTACCTCCTTTCTCATAGCACCTTGTATTTTTAAACATTTTTCAAGATTTCTCAAATGCAGGATGTAAGTCTTCACCAACAATGGCACCAGATTCTACATGAGAGTCATCATCATCCTCAAGCTCACTGCAGCCCCCATTACAGCATACCTGTTCAGCAGGAAGTTGCTAGATAGAGATGCATCAACTCCTATCAACCAAAAGACAGGAATGATAGGTTACTTGCTAGGTATTTTTCACCAGGTCATCATTTTCAGCCCAAAATGGTGATGCAGCAAAAAAATCTTATCTGACTTCATTTGTTTTGTCCACTGAATTTGTAACAGGCTTCCAGTCTCTATTCCTGCATACATCAAAGTCACTAGCCCTAAACCCTGCCCAACCCCAAATTTGTCCCCTGGCCAATTGTGATAAAGGCACCTGAACTTCTTTGTTCTCTCAGAAGTTGCCTATGTGTTTTAGTTACATTTTACTTGTTGCTGGGACAAAACACCCAACACTCAAATAACAGATAGAAAAGTTTATTTCTTATAGTTCTTGGAGGTTTAAGTCCATACTCAGTTTTCTCCAAGACAGGGTGGCATGGCAAGGCCACAGTGCATGGGAGCTGCAAACAGCAAGGCAGAAACCAGCAAGAGAGAAAAACACACATCTTCACATCATATCCTGTTTCCTCTCCTAGGTGTCTTCAGCATTCACATCAACACTATGAACCCTAGATTAAGAACCAATCTAAAATGAATAATTGTATGATGCTTGGGGGACACTCACCATTATACTGTGCTTCTCCTGAAGCCCTCCTGTGTCCACAACAGAGGACTCTTTTATTCTTTCTTTGTCCCTTTTATTGTGCCAAAATCTTATCAAAACTTTATCAGTTTTCATTGAATAGAAATAAGAACTCAAAGATAATGCATGCACTCTGTGGGAAACATTTGTTGCCAAAGTAAGGATTTATAGTATTTCTTTTTTTGTCTGCAGGTCTAAATGGAGCCCCTCTACTTACATTGACAAAATCATAGATAGTTCTCAATTAGAATGGCACTGATTTTCAAGATTATGTCATGTGGGCACTTCTTTCAAAGTACATCCAGTTAGGCAAATTCAAACAGTCAGATAATTTAATGCTAGTCAGGCTGCAGTAAAGAAGCTCAAAAATAAATGATTGTGTTCCTGAGCTCTTGTATTGTTCTCATGACTATATTTGATTTTGTAGAACTGGTGATTGAAGCCAAGACCTTACAAGTCCCAGGCAAAGGGGGTATCACTAAGCTGTGAACAAAGCCTTTACATTAAAACAAGAGTTTTTTAAAGATAAAAAAACTATACAATGGTACAAAACTTCAAAACAAGATTGTAAGGGAGTAACGATGGTTAGTACATTGCATACTGTTAGCTTCAAAGTAGTTCGTTGTATTACAAGATATAGGCATGAAAATTGATCAATTTAGGCACAAATGTTTCTTTTAAACTCTTTTTTAAAAACAATAAACTTACATAACTGTCATAAACAATAATGAATTTTTATTTTTTATATTAAGCTAAAAAAAGCACAGAAAAATTGAACAAACAAAAAAATGACAACAATGTCAAAAACAAAAATGAGGGTGATACCAGATTTTAAAACAACATGATAAGGGCCTGAATTCTAGAGCATGTGCAGGTTCAAACCCAGCACACAGAGAAGACTTGGAACATCACTCCCAGGTGGTAAGACCACGCCGTGTCTGTAATCACAGTAGTATGCACAGGAGGTCTTGGGCCTAACTGGCCCATGAGCAGTGAACCTCAAGTGGCTACCTGTTGCCCGCTATCTGCCTGGGAGCCAAAAATGGGCCAGGTGATTCTCAGCACATATGGGAAGCTTTGAAAAATCACTCAAAACCCAGAAATATAGAAAAATGACAAAATGAAAGAGAAAAATGCAATCTCAAACTTCCAGCTGAACCCAAGCAAACATAGGTGACATGGACAAGGAAGAAAATGTACCCCATATGCCTGAAATACCTGTAATGATGACAACTGGATGACAACAAGAAGGTATAAAAGAACCCAAATCAGAAATAGTCTAAAGAAGAATAGTTAAACAATTAGAGGACCAATGCAAAAAGATGGAAACTCTGAAAGAACAATATAAGAAACAAACAAAATGCATGAAGCAGATTCAAAGAGATATACAGGAAATCAAAAATTCCATCAAAAGTTGGCAAAACTGCCTCAACAAAAGTGAAGATAGGCCTTTATTCAGAAATTTAAAAAACAGATTGGAAGAATGGTTCAAGAAACAACATCCAACAATATGGTTTATACCGGAAACCCATCTAACCCAAAGGAAGTTCATAGACTGAAAGTCAAAGGATTAAAAACAATACCCTTTGCAACAGGATCCCACAAAAAACAGGGGTAGCTCTTCTGTTCACAGACAATGTGAACTTCAAATCAAGAATGATCCAAAGAGATAAACAAGGCTACTACATACTAGTTAAGGGAAAACTTCAAGAGGAAGAGATAACAATCTTAAATATATATGCACCAATTTTGGGAGCACCCATCTATACAAAACAAAAATGAACAGAAATGAAAAATCAAATAAGCACAATTGTAACAGGAGGCCTTCACATGCCATTGACACAAATGGACAGATCAACTAGACAGAAAATAAGCAAAGAAATGGCAGAACTGAATTGCACTTGTGAACAAATGGACTTAGTAGACATGTACAGAGTGTTCCACCCAACAACATCAGAATATACATTCTTCTCAGCAGCACATGGAATGTTCCTAAAATATATTATATAGTAGCCCACAGAACATGCTTAAGTAAATGCAAAGCAATTGAAATTAACCCATGCATGTTATCATATTTTAGTGCCATGAAACTAGAAATTAAGGACAAAGGAAACTGAAAAGTCCCCACAAACACATAGAAATTGAATAGTACACTCCAGAGAAATCAGTGGGTCATAGAGGAAATTAAAGAAATTAAACAATATTTATAGGCAAATTCAAAAATACAAATACATCTTATGGGAACCTGTAGGACACAGTGAAATCTGTTCTTAGAGGAAAATTTATTGTGGTGAGCTCCCAAATTAGGAAAACAAAATGAACACAAATAAATGACCTGTTGCTATACCTCAAACATCTAGAAAAAGAAGAGAAACTCAAGCCCAAAGTCAAAAGAAGGGAGGAAATTATAAAGGTCAGAGTAGAAATCAATGCAATAGAGACTAAGAGAATAATACAAAGTATCAATGAATCAAAACATTGGTTCTTTGAAAGAATAAATAATACTGACAGGCTTCTAGCTACCCTTATTTTAAAAAGTAAAGAAAAAATTCAATTTCATGCATAAGGAATGAAAAGGATGAAATCACTACAGACCCTGTGTAAATACAGAAGATCATAAATACCTATTTCAAAAACCTCTACTCTCATAGGCTTGATAACACAGAAGAAATGGATAGATTCCTAGAAATATATGAATTACTAAAGCTGGGTCAAGAAAATGTAAAACTGCTGAATAACCCAATTTCAAATAATGAAATTAAAAATGTAATTAAATCCCTACCAATGAAGAAAAGCCCAGGTCCAGAAGGATTTACTGTGGAATTCTACAAGAAATTCAAAGAAGATTTAATGTCAACACTTCTCAAACTCTTCAATGAAATTGAAAAGGTAACAATTTTCCCTAACTCATTCCTGAAAGCAAGCATTACTCTAATACCAAAACCTGAGAAAGACCCAACATAAAAAGGGAACTACAGGCCAATCTCCCTAATGAACATAGAGGCAAAAATTCTCAATAAAAAATTTGCAAGGAGAAGGCAGCAAATTATCAAGAAGATTATACACCATGACCAAGTGTGATTCATACCAGGAATGCAGGGATGATTCAACATATACCAATCAATAAATGTAATCCACCATATCAGTAGAGACAAAAATAAGAATCATCTGATCATTTCTATAGATGCAGAAAAAGCTTTTGATAAGGTCCAACACTTATTCATGATAAAAACTTAACAGAAAATTGGAATAGATGCTCTTTACCTCAAAATGATAAAAGTCATCTATGACAAACCAACAGCCAGCATATATTAAGTAGACAAAAATTAAGTCTTTACCTTAAAATCAGAAACAAGACAAGGATATCCATTATCACCACTCCTAGTGCAAACACTAGCCAGAGCAATTAGACAAAAGAGAAAAATAAAAGGAGTAAGGGTAGGAAAAGAAGAAGTTAAATTATCATTATTTGCAGATGACATGATACTCCACATAGAAGACCCCCAAAACTCTATTGAAGACTCTTAGGTATAATGAATAAATTCAGTAATGTAGCTGGATGCAAATTCAACACCCAAAAATCAGTAGCATGGCTATACATTAACAACAACATTGAGAGAGAAATAAGAGAAGACGCAAAATTTCTCTGTTTTTTTCTCTTTTTTCCTTCACCCAGGCTACAATATTATTGATTGGCGCCACTCACATAGAGAGTGGGATTTTCCCTCAATGTGTGGCCTGCATATCACATACAGACACACAGACACACAGACACACAAACACACACATACACACAGGGTTCTGTAAGTTGATAGTTGGTTTCTTACTCAAGTTGACATATTCTAATTAGCACTTAGGTGAGTTCTGAGTTAATCAATGTTTTAATGTTATTATAACTGAAAAAATCAGGGTTGCAGCAGCTGATTCCTTGAATCCCAGCACTAAAGAGAGTGACATAGGAGGATCACTGATACTTCCAAACCAGCCTGAATTACAAAGTAAAACCCTATCTAAAAAAAGAGATTAAAATTTAAATATATCGCTTCCCTTATTTCTTTATTACTGAGCTTATTCTTGGTGTATAAAAAAGCGATATTTTGGGGTTTATTATTTATTTTCTTACTGTTGTAGCTTGTATCTAGATGTCCTCTATGGCTTTTAGAGGTGGCTGGATTTACACTGTGTGATGCTGGAAATAAGGGTCCCCCACAATGGTGCAAGTGCTCCTCATTCTGAGGGCCTGTAGCTTGGATGGAATATAAAGGACAGAAAGAGGGCCACCACTATTGCTATTTCACTGATTTGCTACCTTCTACCCACCATGAACTGTTTCTCCTCTGTGATATCCTACTGCCTCTAATCCATGCCCTGATGACAGCTAACTATGAACTGAAGTCTCTACAAACTGTGAGCCAAAATGAAGCTTTCTCCTTTAGATTTGAGTGTTAGGTATTTTGTCTATGTAACAAGAAAAGCGACTAAGATAGTCACAATATCTTAATTCGCTTATTAGTTCTGAGAGTCTTCTGCTGGACTTCTTTGGATCCTCTTTGTAGCAGATCATTTTGTCCTGAAAATATTTTATGTCACCCTTTCCTACTCACATCAAATTTAGCTCCTTCTCTTGTCTTACTGCCCTAAACACTTTAGTACTATACTGAACAGCAGTGGTGTGAAATTATTTTATTCCTCATTGTAGCTTCATTTGTCACCAGTTTGTATAATTTTGGCAATGGGTTTGCTCTTTTTTTCCATTTAAAAAAATCATTCTCCTCTAAGTTTAGTTAAGTATTTTGTCATGAATGGATATTGGATTTTGTGAAAGGATTTTTCTGCAGCTATTGAGATAAATATAAAATTTTGCTGTTTACTTCTGCTTATGTGGTATAGTACATTTATTAATTTACCTATGTTGAATAATCCTGGCCATTTTTGGGTAAAACCAACTAGATCAACGTGTATGATGCTTTAATAGTTTGTTATATCTGTTTTCAATATTCTGTTGAAAATTTGTGCATGTATGATCTTTGAGAATATTGCTTTAAGGACTACAATTAAGACCACAGACTATGGACAAGGGTTAATGATGTCATTCATATGGCCTTGTTACTACTGCATCAATATTACCTTAGTGACCATATTTGTAAAGTTATTGGTTGATTATAGGTTTCTTCCAAATTTTACCCACCCCTTTGATCTATTAAAGTGGGCTCATTGGTCCCTAATTCAGGACACCTTCTCTCTCTCAGGGATTTTTCCTATTCCCCATTCCTTTTCCTAATAAATTTTCCTCATTTTACTTCACAGTTTTCCTTTCTGTTAAATTGTCCTCCAGTATTTGTACCAATGTAGTATTATTTTTACATAGTTTGTCACTGTTCCTCCACATTCATTCTTATTAAATAGTTTAAGATGTATTGGAATTAATTCTTTATTGAAGTTCTTTTGAAACTGCAGTGAATCCATCAGGTCTTTGGCTTTTCTTAGCTGCCATGGTTTTTCAGTTTACTTCTATTTTTAGCTGTTTTTGTGTGTTCAGGATATTTATAACTTTTTGTTCAGTTTGGTAATTCATACACATCTAGGAATCTCTCCATTCCTTCTAATTTGTCCAATTTCTTGAAATAAGTTTTCTGAAATAATTATTCATAATATCCTAGATTTCAGTGGTAACTGTTGTTATTTCATCTTTTTTCATTTCTGAACTCCACTTTATTTGGTCTTTTCTTTTTCTCTTGGTAATTTTGGTGAAAGTTTTGTCAATTTTGTCTATCCCTTCAGAGAAAAACTTTTGCAACTTATTGATCATTCACTTATATTTTTAGTCTGAGTTTTATTACTTCATGTTCTAATTTAATAATTTATTTTCTTGTGTCAGATATGGATTATTCCTGTTTTCCTAAAAGCTTGAGGTGCATCATTAGGTTATTGATTTCCTTTTTAAAAAAATTATGTTAAAGAGAGTAAAATTAAACAGAACAAAACAGATCATAAGAAAAAACAGTAAAAGACACAGATCTCAAAAAGCAAGACAACTGGAGATCTTCACTGTCTATCACATTGTCTCTTGATTTCTTCCAAATACTTGTCCATAAATTTGCATTCAATAAATTCATACAAAACAAAATAGTATAAAGCTGATCAGAGCAGTAGTCTATTGCATAAAGATACCACATGTTTTTTATCCATTCCTCAGTTGATGGGCATATAGGTTGATTCCACAATCTGGCTGTTACAAATTGTGCTGCTATAAATATTGGTACACATACATTACTGTGGTATGATGTTTCCAATTCTTTGGGAATATACCCAGAAGTGGAATACCTGGGTCAAATAAGATCTCCAATCCCAGGTATTGAGGAATCTCCACACTGACCTCCACAGTGGTTGCACCAGTCTACACTCCCACCAACAGTGCAGAAGAATTTCTTTTTCCCCACAGCCTCTTCAGCATTTGTAGTTGGTAGTATTTTTCATCCTGGCTATTCTTTCTGGAGTGAGATGGAATCTCAATGTGGTTTTAATTTGCATTTCTCTAATGACTAATGATGCTGAACATTTTTTCATGTATTTATTTGCCATTTGTATTTCTTCATCTGAGAGCTGTGTATTCATGTCAGATGCCCATTTTTGGAATAGGTCTTTGAATTTGGGGATCTGATTTTATTTAATTATTTATATGTTCTGAATAGAAGTCCTTTGTCTGAGGGACCTTTCAATAAGTTTTTCCCAATTTGTGGGTTTTCTTTTCACTGTGTAGGAGATTTCTTTAGACATGCAGAAACTCTTAAATAGAATGTGATCCCAGTTGTTGATTATGGGAAGTATTTCCCGTGTAGTTTGATGCTTGTTCATGACTTATCTACGTACACCTATGTCTTCAAGATTTCTACCTACTTTGTCTTGCAACAGATTTAGTGTTTCTGTTTTAATATTTAGATCTTTGATTCATTTAGACTTTAGTTAAGTACACGTTGATAGTCATGTGTCTAGTTTTAGTTTTTGTCATATGGAGAGCCAATTTTTTTCAGCACTGTTTACTGAAAAGACTATCATTCTTCCCATGGACATGTTTGGCCCCTTTATCAAAATAAAGGTGGCTGTATGTGTTTGTAGTTGTGGTTGTATATTCTAAATATTCCATTGATCTTCAGATCTGTTTTTATTCCAGTGCCTTGTTGATTTTATTACAGTAGCTTTGTAGTATAACTTCAAGTCAGGGGTTGTGATGCCTCCTGCCTTAGAGTTTCTTTTGCTATTCTAGGACTCTTCTAGTCCTGACAAATATTAGGAGTGATTTCTCTAGATCTGTGTGATATGCTAGTGGCATTTTGATTATGATTGTATTAACTCTGCATAACAATTTTCTGCGAATGGCCATTTTTCACAATGTTTGTTCTTCCTATCCATGAACAAGTGATGTCTTTCCATTTTCTGAGGTCTTCTTTGATTTCTTTCTCAGGGTATTATAATTTTCCCTGAATAGATCTTTTCTTCTTTTGTTAGATTCATTCCTAAGTATTTCATTTTGTTGCATGCTATTGTAAAGGGGATGGATTGTCTTATTTCTCTCTCAGTGACTTTGTTGTTAGTGTATAGGAATGCTATTAATTTTTGAGTGTTGACTTTGTATCCAGCTACATTACTGAATTTATTTATTATGCCTAGGAGTCTTTCAATGGAGTTATGGGGGTCTTATAAAGGGAGTATCATGTCATCTTCAAATAATGAAAATTTAACTTCTTTTTTCCTATCCTTACTCCTTTTATTTCTCTCTTGTCTAATTGCTCTGGGTAGTAATTCCAGCACTATATTGAATAGGAGTGGTGATAATGGACCTCTTTGACTTGTTCCTGATTTTAGGGTAAAAGCTTTCAGTTTTGGGCCATTTAATATGATTCTGGCTATTAGGTTGTCATAGATGGATTTTATTATATTGAGACCATCTATTATAATTTTCTGTAAAGTTTTTATCATGAATAATTGTTGGACCTTATCAAAAGTTTTTCTGCATCTATTGAAATGATCATGTGGTTCTCATTTTTGGCTCCATTGATATGGTGGATTACATTTATTGATTTACATATGTTGAACCATCCCTACATTCCTGGAATGAATCCCACTTGGTCATTGTGTATCATCTTCTTGATGGTTTGCTGCAATCTGTTTTCCAAAATTTTATTGAGAATTTTTGAGTCTATGTTCATTAGGGAAATTGGCCTATAGTTGTCTTTTTTAGTTGTATCTTTCTCAGGATTTGGTATTAGAGTAATGTTTGCTTCCAGGAATGAATTAGGGAGAATTGTTTCACTTTAAATTTAATTGAAGAGTTTGAGGAGTGTCAGCATTAAATCTTCTTTGAATTTGTTGTAGAATTCCACAGTGAATCCATCTGGACCTGGGCTTTTCTTTGTTGGTAGGGATTTAATTAATTTTAAATTTTATTGACTGAAACTGAGTTATTGAACAGTTTTACATCTTCTTGACCCAACTTTGGTAATTGATATGTTTGTAGAAGTATGTTCATTTCTTCTATGTTATCAAGCCTATGAGAGTAGAGTTTTTGAAAATAGGTATTTATCTTCTGTATTTACACAGGGTTGTAGTGATTTGACACTTTTAATTCCTTATTGCATGAATTTGAGGTTTTTCTTTCCTTTTTCAAATAAGGTTTTATTTATTTTTCAAAGAATGAATGTTTTGATTCACTGATTCTTTGTATTGTTTTCTTAGTCTCTATTGCATTGATATCTGCTTTGACCTTTATAATTTTCTCCCTTCTTTTGTCTTTGGGCTTGGCTTGTTCTTTTTCTAGACACTTGAGGAGTAGCATCAGGTTGTTTGTTTGTGTTCATTCTGTTTTCCTAATGTGGGTACTCAGTGCAATACATTTTCCTCTGACGACTGCTTTGATTTCTTCCCACAGGTTTGGTGATATATATTAGTATTTTTGTTTGCCTGTAATTATTGTTTAATTTGTTCTTTATTTTCTCTGTGACCCACTGACTGCTCAGGAGTGTATTTTTCAATATCCATGTGTTTGTGGGGTTTTTGCAGTTTCTGTTGTCATTAATTTCTAGTTTCACGGTGCTATGATCCATTAATTAGCATGGGATAATTTCAATTCTTTTGCATTTACTTAATCATGTTCTGTGGGCTAGTATGTGGTCTATTCTAGAGAACATTCCATGTGCTACTTAGAAGAATGTATATTCTGATGTTGTTGGGTGGAACACTCTGTATATGCCTATTTGTTCACAGGTGTGATTCAGTTCTGTGATTTCTTTGCTGATTTTCTGTCTAGTTGATCTGTTTCTGTGTCAATGGTGTGTTAAGGTCTCCTGTTACAATTTTGTTTTTACTTATTTGATTTTTCATTTTTGTTAATATTTGTCTTGTATAGCTGGGTGCTCCAGAATTTGGTGCATATATATTTAAGATTGTTATCTCTTCCTCTTGAAGTTTTTTCCTAACTAGTATGTAGTGGCCTCCTTTATCTCTTTGATCATAGCTACTCATGCTTTTTGGGGGATCCTGTTGCATGGATTATTATTTTCCATCCTGTGAATTTCAGTCTATGAGTTTCTTTCTGGGTTAGATGGGCTTCCTATATACAACATATGGTTGGGTGTTCTTTCTTGATCCATTCTGCCAGTCTGTTTCTTTTGACTGGTGAATTGAGGCCTTTTACATTAATGCTTGTAATATATATATATATATATATATATATATATATATATATATATATTGGTTTACTTTTGACATGTTATTTTCTGCTGTTGCTTCTTTACCTTTCCACTCTATTTAATTATCTGCCTTGCTTAGTGTTTTTTTCCTTTGTCTGTTTAGAATATCTTTCAATATTCTTTGCAGGGTTGCTTTGGTGGTCATGAAGTTCTTCAGCTGCTCTTCAGCTGTCATGAAATTATCTTATTTCTCCATCTATTATGAAGGACAATTTTGCAGGGCACATCAGTCTGGGTTTGAAGTCGTTTTCCTCTAGGATCTGAATTACTTCACTGCATGTTCTTCTTGACTTCATTGTTTGTGTTGAGAAGTCTGCTGTGATTCTGATAGGTTTTCCTTTATAGGTGATCTGTCTTTTCTCTCTAGCAGTTTTTAATAGTCTGTTCTTATGTTGGATTTCTGGGATCTTGATTATTATATGTCTGGGTGTAGTTTTATTTTGGTTATGGCTATTTGAGTTCTATATGCCTCAATAATCTGGATGTCAGTTTTCCTTCTCATGTTTGAGAAATTTTCAGCTATTACTTCTGTAAATAGCTTCTTGATATCATTTGTGTTGTCACCTTGATTTTCATTTATCCTTTTCAATCTTAGGTTGTTTTTTTTGCATCATCTTGCAGCTGCTAAATTGTTACTTCCTGGTTCCTTGATATTTTTAAAAGATCTTTTATTTCCTGTTCATTAGCTGCAATTTTGTCTTTGAGGTCGAAATTTTATCTTCACTTTCACGGAGGCAATTTTTTGCAGCTTTTGATGAAATTTTTGATTTCTTGTATATCTCTTTGAATCTGCTTCATGCATTCTGCTTTTTTCATGTATTTTTTATTGAGAGTTTCTATCTTTTTGCATTTCCTCTAATTTTTAACTATGTTTTCTTTAGATGTGTTTGAGATTCTTTCATTATGTTTATCATTTTTTAACTTGGGAGGCTATTTATGATTTGAGTTTTTTTAATAGCTTCCCAGAGTTGTTTCTTTACTTCATTTGATATGATTTCAGGAATTTCAGGCATATGGCTTATATTTTCTTCTGTGTCCATATATCCTATGCTTGCTTGGGTTGGGCTGGAAGTTTGAGATTGCATTTTGGTCTTTTGTTTTGTCATTTTCCTATATTTCTGGGCTTCAAGCAATGTTTCAAAGCTTGCCCTGTGCACTGGGAATCACCCCACCCACTTTTCTCTGCTGGGGCAGACTGTAGGCAAGCTGCTTGGAGCTCTCTGGGCACGGGCCCTTTGGGGCCATAGGGATTCCTGTGTGTCCTCAGGTGATTTCAGATGCAGGGCATTGTCTTTCCACTGGAAGCAACATTCCATGGCTTCCCTGTGTGCTGGAATTCAACCTGTGTGCTTGTTTAGCTCCCAGGACTGGATTTTGGCATCTGCTAGCTGCTTGGAGTTTGCTGGGCATGGCCCAGTTTGACTTTCTGGAACCTCTAGTGAGTCCTAGGGTGATTTCAGATGTGGGGCATGGACTTACTGCCTGGGAGCAAAGTTCCAAAGTTTCCCTGTGCACTGGGATTCAATAAGCACACATTCAGTACCTGGGCCATTATTGATTTGCTAAGTTGATGCTTGCTGATTTCTGATGATAGACAGCTTTATGACTAGTAATGAGGCATCCCAGAGAGATGTCTGTCCTTCAGGGTGGTCTTCTAGATGTTGGTGGTTCTTTATAACCACCCCAGGAACATATCTTCCCAATTTATAAAAGATACATAGTTACTATTTGGCTCAGCACCCAGTCCTGTAATACTGAACTGTAGTGATGATAATGACCCCATACAATCATAGTGTAATCATACAAGGGAGAAAACTGAGTATAATGTGTTTGACATCCTGAATTAAGTCATACAATTGATAATGTCCACAGTTTAAAGTGTAACTTAACTACTAAAAAAATATATTAACTATTAAACTGATACTTTTAACCACAGGAGAAAATTCTAAAGTTATATAAGAAAAGCCAACATATACTGTATTCGTATGCAGTGCTTTTCCTTACTGTGGGTGATTTTACTCTGCTGTGGGGAATGGAGTTTTAAGATGGACAGGAGACAAGATAGTGATGAATGATGTCAAATATAGAAGATTCAAGGCTGGAAGTAAAGGGATGGTCCCCAGGCTGTGGGAAACTGGAGGACACATGAGGTAGGAAAGCAAAGGAGTAATCAGAAAGAGAAGAGACCATGTTTACTCACTTGAAAGTGTAAATTCAAGAGACAGGTGAGGAAACAGAGAAAGAGTATCTGTAGAAGACAACAAAAAAGAAAGGGAAGGAATCTAAAGGGCACAAAAAGACTGAAGAAAGAGAATAAAAAAGAAAAAGAAAAGAGAAAAAAGGAGACCAGAAGAAAGGAGAAAATACCCAAAGAAAAATAAATACAAAATACAAAACTAAAGAAAACAAAGCCAAGTGGACAGGAAAAGGATAGCCAATCCATTAAACAAGAGTGAATAAAAGTAGTCAAATACCTGTGGTGTTCACAGTTCTGTGATAGCACACAAGTCAGATCCAAGAACTGTGCTGTGTACTCCAGCCACATTTACCATGGGAACAGTGCTGGGCATGGGATTAAAAGTGGCCTCTGGTATAGGGGCTGGGACTGGTCTTCTCTGGGTGCAGTTCTCCTGAGCCCAACTGCTGGCTCCTACTGTTGCTTCAGACACTTCTTCATTGCTGATCTTATTGATTATTTTGCCCCCAAAGGTGTAGGTGTGCACCAGTGCCCTGGGGCCACCTGGCCTGACCTTGGTGGCCACTGTACCCACTAACGGTGTGTCTGGATTATGTATTTAGACTCATTGCATTATTCTGATATGGGCATTTATAGCCATAAACTTTCCTGTTAGCAATGCTTTCACTTTGTCCCATAAATCCTTGTATGATGCCATTTTATTCCAGGTCTCATTGTGTGTATTCAAGAGAGTATTGTTAATCTCCATTTGTTTGCATAATTGTGCAATATTTTTAGACATTTATTTTTACTTTCATTGCACTATATCTGACAATATGTATATGAATATTTAGATTCTTTTGTATTTCTTTAACCATCGCTGGAGAAGCATGTGGTCTAATTAAAAGAAAGTTTGGGCAGTTATGAACAAAGAGTATTTTGTTGTTGCTATTTTTGGGTGAAACACTGCAGGCACATCACTTTTAAAACATGTATCTTTCATGCCTATCACCATGCACAAAACTAAAGTCTAAATGGATTGAAGACCTAAATATTATAATAGAAACACAAAATCTATTGGAAGACAAGGTAGGTAGAGTCTTGGAGATGTAGGGGTAGGCAGAGAATTCATGAACAAAACATAAATTACACGGGAAACACTTCAAAGAATCAACAACTGGGGTCTCATATTATTGCAAAGTTTCTGAACTTCAAAAGTAATCACCAACAGAGTGAAAAGAAAACCCACTGAGTGGGAAAAAATTTTGGCCAGCAGTCTCTCAGACAAAGGACTTATATCCAGAATATATAAAGAACTGAAAAAACATCAAGCCCCACAAATTGAAAGATCCTCTCCAAAAATGGGCGTCTGAGATGAACACACAATTCTCAGAGAAAGATATAAAAACAACAAATAAATACATGAAGAAATGTTCACAATCACTGGTCATTCAAAAATGCAAATTAAAACAACAATGAGATTTTCCTCACTCCAGAAAGAATAGCTGCCAGTAAGAAATCAACTGAAAACAAATGTTTGTGATGCTGTGGGAAAAAAGGAACACTGCTTCACTGTTGGTGGGAATGTAGACTGGTGCAACCACTATGGAAATCCATATGGAGAATTCTCAGAAGACTAGGATTGGAAGCTCCATTCAATCCAGCTATTCCCCTCCTGGGTATTATACCAGAAGAAGTGAAATATTCATATCACAGTGATATATGTGCACCCATGTTCATAGCAGCACAATTTATAATAGCTAAATCATGGAAATAACCAAGATGCCAATCAACTGCAGAGTGGAAGACAAAGAGGTGGTATTTTTATACAATGCAATAGTACTCAGCTATAAAAAATGATGATGTCTTCATAGGTAAATGGAGACAACTTGAGACTATCCTTACTAGTGAAATGAATAAGAATTGTATTTATAAATATCACACTGTGTCTGTAGTATAAAAAGTAATAAGAACTATAAGAGTAATAAAACCCAAAATGTGTAATTGCTTTCATGAAAGAAGAGAGGAACAGAAAGGACTGTAAGATATATAACTGCATGTATGTTTGAGTGTTTAAAATAGATGACCATACTGCTGAACTTTGGTGAATCTTTGAGCAGAACTGCTTGCAGTATCAATGTTTGAATGTGTACTATGTATCCTTTAATTTTTTTAACTTGAACAACTATATGCAAGATGATAATATGTAATTTATCAACTAGTGATGTCTTAGTGGTTTTTTTCTCTTTTTTCTTTTAGAATTCTGCATTGTTGCTAAACTTTTTCTGTTTCACTTTTTTTTCCTCTTAAAATGAAATTTTAAAAATGTGTAATTGCTATTGTAACAAAGAGAGGAAATAGGAAGTGCTATAAAATATATAACTGCATGTATATTTAAGTGTGTAGGATTGATAACATATTTCTAAGTTGTTGTTAGACTGTTGAACAGATCTGTTTGCAATCTCACTGCTTGAATGTCCACTTTGTACACTTTAATTTTGTAACTTCAACAACTATTTTTAAAACACAATATGTAATTTTACCCCTAGGGATTTCTTACTGTTTATCTTTTTTTTTGAAAGTCTGTAATATCTCTACCCTTTTTCTTTTTTTCTCTTTAAATAAAAAATGTAAAAAATGTATTGTTCAGATCTATTTCTTTTTTATTTTTTAAAATTTTATTTTAAAGATAAAAAATAAAACAGAAAAATCAAGAAGTAAAAAACCCTGAAAAGCAACAAAAAAAGTAAAATGACAACAACAATAACAACCACAAAATAATAATAGCTGCGTCTGTTTTCAAATAAGATAATAGGAATTTAACAATGGTTGCTATACTGTGTATTGTTGTCTTCAAAATAGTAACTCAATTTAGCAGATATAGGAATAAAACCAAAATGGAAAAAGAAAGAAGACATTAAATTTCAAAAGCAACACAGAGGGAAATACCCACAGCTGCCATAATGAACAACACCTTCCTCTAAATAGATGTCTGGACCCAGAGTCCCAGGCTTGCAAAGTCAGTCAGACAACTTAAGAATCAAAGTTCCTTTCCCCTCAGTTGCAGTCATCTCACCCGAGTCCTCCACATCAGTCAGCTGCTCACAGTGGGTGGGATGCTCTTCTGGTCCCCCAGCCTGCACACCAGCTGCCTCACAGGAAGGCGCACTTTATCTTCTTGTTGAGTGTCCTCCAGATCCCCACGTGGAACCTCACTTTGTTTTGTTTTTGTTTCACAATTTATTGATATTTGGTATTTTAATGTTAAACCAGATGATATGCAGCAGGAATTTCTATTTTTCTTGACCTCTGTGTGTAATACAGGGTTTCTATGTGCCCTCTGTTCCCCACCATACATGCACAGGTTTTCTGCTATCAACCTTTCACTCCAGTGATGTACATTTTTCACAAATGATGGACCTACACTCACACAGCATTATCCTCCAAAATTGATGAAGTAGCTTACATTGTGGTATTAGAAATCACTTTTGGCATATGTGTTCTATGGGTTTTGGCAAGATGCATTTATTCACTATTCCAGCGTGACTATACCGTAGCTACCTCGTAACTCCATTTATTCAAAGTTGCAGTGCAACTCTGAAATTTCTTTGTTGATGTTTTCTGTAGTAGTTTCATGTGTTTGTGCCATGGGGTATTAAAATCCCCTCTATGACAGTGTTGATGTTTATCTGCTCTTTTATGCCCAGTAGTATTTGTGTTATGCAGTGGGTAATCCAGTGTGTGCATATTTACAATTGCTTTCTCTCCTGTTGGACTGTGCCCTTTTCCTGCATCCAGTGACCCTTTTTCATTACTTCTCATCAGTTTTGGCTGTAGTCCATTTTGCTGAAAATAAGATATTCCTGTTTGCTTTCTCATTCCTGTTGGATGGTATATCATTATTTATTCTCTGATTTTAGATATTGTACTTCTTTATGAATTAGATATGTCTATTATATTCAACATATAGGTTTTGTTGCATGTTTTATTTTATGCAATATGCCAAATTATGTGTTTTGATTGGGTTTCAAGAGATGTACATTGAGATTTACTAAGCAAAGTTATTGATTCTTTCCATTGTACATTTTTCTGTTACTCCTTTATGTTTTGCTTTTGCTTAACTACTCACCCTGATTGATGAATTAATCCTATAATATTCTTTATTATTATTGGGCTCATTAACTTCTCTGAGTACACTTTATAGAGCTGGTTTGTGATCATGAATTTCTCAAAGTACTGTTTGTCACAGAAAGTCTTTGTTTGCTATCAAATTTGAAAAACATTTTTAGGATATGTTATTGTGAAGTTGTTTTCCTTTAGTGCTTGAAAAACTTTTAAGCTCTCCTGACAAAGTTTGTACTGAGAAACCTGCCTATAATGTAGTACATCTAGTTTTACAGTTATTTCTTGATTTCCTCAAACAGTTTTTAAAATTCTGTGTTTTAGTTGGCCTGTTGTTGCTTTAATGTATCTCTCATTATGCCACCTCCAGCACCAAACATACTTTTGATTTCTGATGCTCTCTCCTTGAATTGGGCCTTTCTGCTGCTTGTAGTTTCAATAGAATTTTATATTTTTTATTCCTGGTAGACACTTTTCATGGACTCTAATTCTTGATAGAACTGGTCACCCCTATATTCAATCAGAGTGGTTATTTCATTGAGGTTTTTATTACTCTGTATTTTAAGTTCTCTAATTATTTTATGAATTAAGTCCCTAATTTGTTTTGTTCCATCATCTCAAATTTCAGTGAACATCTTACTAACCTGGGGTTTATTTCATGTTTATTTCATTTTTTTTATTTCCCTTTATCCATTTCAGTAATTTGAGCTTTTACTTCCTTTCCTTCAGTGCCCCACTGGAGCAGCTCTGAGGGAGTTATACAGACCTGGAAGCACTTTGCTGCCAGTGTGTCATTGTTTTTGTGTTTGTGCTGCAGGTTGAGTGTCAAAATGAAAAAAACTATTCCTAGAATGGAGATGTCCTTCATCCAGGACCGTGATTCTGGCTTTGGCTCTGTTCTGATGTTCATATTCCTCCTCACTCTGAGAGTAGCCCATCACACCCAGTCACTGTGTGCAAGGAGTGGGTCCCTACTGGTTCTATCAAGAGCAACAGGTCCAACCATACATCAGTCATGGACTGAAAACTCTTTATAACAATTTCTCTGATTTTTCAGCGACCCTTAAAGACTATGTATACTACTAGACAGGTAGACTGGGACATGGTGGGTGTGGAAGCAAAAAGGTAGTGAAAAAGGAGAGGGTGAGAAAGAAGAGCAGGAGAAGAAAGACAACAGCTAGTGTTAGACCTGAGGCAGAACTGAATGCTCTTGTTCCTAGAACAGGAATGTAGAGCTGGCACAGACGAGGTTGCAAAGTGTATTTTGTTGAGGAGACAAGATGGCAAACTTAAGTAGAGATTGTGAAAAACTGCACATTTGAGAACCTGCTAAAGTGCTAATAGCAAGCTTCTGCTTGAGTCCTGGGTATTTAAATTGAGGTTTACCCTCACTGACCAGTGAAAGGCACTGTTTGAATGAAGGCCCTGCTTAATATTCATTTTCCTTTTTACCTGTACAGATATTTCCCACATGTAAATTTCTGTAGGGCTCCCTATCAGTGCACTCTGTCTTGATTCCTGACAAAACTGTGTCCCTCTGTCTGTTCAACTGAGTCTCCTGCAACCTGCAGGAAAGCTGCCTCTTCCCCACCTGTGTGTTCTGGTGCTTAGGGCTCCTAGCACTCAGTATTCCTCACCTGGCTGCAGGGTTTTCCTGTGGCCACTGCATGCTGGGCATGGTACAGGGTATACAGGGGCTCAGTGTTCCCTGGAGTTTGGGAGAGATTATGGGAGGAGCTGCTGCTACCTGGTGTTACTGGGTGTGCTTTCTCTCTTGTATTTCACCAGTTACAGTCTGTGACTGCCACCCATGAGCCCTGAGGCACCAAAGGCTTGTTCAGCAAACCCTGTTATGCATGGGACAGTTCCCGAGCCAGCAGCACACAGTGACTGGTGGGCAGCCTGTCACAGGGATATGGAGTTCCCCAGTGTTTGGGAGAGAGTTAGGAGGCTGGGCACTCTCACACCACATGGCTGACCTTTGATCCCTGTGCCTCAGGGTCCTAATCCTGAGCCCTGTCTCACTTACTAGGTTCCCAACCCACAGGGCAGGAAGCCAAGGACAGAAGACTTTCCCAGGGCACTGGCCTCTCATGCTTTGGCCTCTTCTCTCAGGATGGTAGAGCCACTCCTATGTGGAATCTTCAGCAGACCTGGAGTTCAGGGTTGCTGTGTACCAGAGGCACCCACTTACCTTTTTAAATGCCCGGAAGATACAGTTGACCTACTGGATTTGTGCTGTGGCTTGATCTTCTATATTCATCTACATTTGTCTCCCACCTTGCTCAGTCACTCTCCTGTGGGCTTCCCAAGCACAGCTCTGCAACTGCTTGGTCATGCTGGGTCTTCTCTGAGGACTCAGTTTGCATTTGGTTCATTTAAATCAGTAAGGCCAGTAAACAGGTGATGTAGCAAGCTTCAAGGACTCCATTTACATGTTCACTGGAAGAATCTACTAAACATTACACTAATCATTGATGTATTCAATCAATTGTACTAATCTGCTGATATACACTAGGGAGCTTTTCATATTGTTGAGTACACGCCATTCTCTTAGAAACTAGACTCATTTTTTGCACAGTGATTTGTGGACTGGGCACTGCATTTGATTTTAAAACAGTAACTGATATGTCCAAAGAAAATTGTGGACCTGAATTCACCCCCAAATCCAATGGCATGAATAAATTTAGCTTTTGCTTACAATGTCAAGTAGGCATTTTCACCACTTCATTCAGTGGCAACAGGTTCATTTACCTGAATTGATTTGAGTCAGTAGAAATGCATTCAACTTGATTAACTTCAAAGTACTTTTTTGTGCTACACAGGTTAAATACTTCTCACAATGAAAAGTGCAGACCTTTGGAAGGGAAAGTTGTGAATCTTTCTATTGAAAGGCAAAAGTATGAAGGAAAAAAACCCTGTAAATCCAGGGTAGGGAAACTGAAAACTGGAAGCTGATTTGCATTAAATTTACAAATTTTCATTTATATTTTCTCTACATACTGTCTAAAAAACTATTGATTGGAATACACATGTGAAACATTTTCTGTTACCAGACAGAAGATGCTGACTAGAAGCCAGTGCAAAGCCTCAAAGTGGGCCTGACTTGCAGTAATTCTTCTGCAGCTGCTCGATACACAGAAACATTTTGAAAATGAAGACAATCATTGAACTCTTCTGTTTACAAGTTCACAAACAGGTGTTAATGTGCTCCAGGGCCTCCTACAGCCATAGGAAGTCTTGGAAAACATGTCCTCATATTCCATCTTAGAAATCTACAGGGGAACTAGCAGATAAAACAGAGTGAATATTACTGTACCTGTGACTGAATACTCCATTCTATGTGTTTCCGGATACTGCACAGTCACTTGGGATGTATATTGTGTTTCTGTATGATGTTCTGATTCATAGTAATTTTGATGTTATGAGATTTATTTGCACTACACAAAGTATAAATAAACAGAGATGCATGAATAAAGCAGAAGGAAATCTACAGCTATTTATATGTGAGTGATGTAAGTTGAAAGTTAATTTTTGTAGAGAATTTTCACAGATTGCAATAGGTTTTTAAGTAATTATTTAAATGTAAGTGATATGAGGCAGAAGCAAAATGTGAAATAAAATTCAAGAAGTTCAACAACAATAACAAGAATAAGTAAAAAAGTAACAACAGGATAAGAATCATGAGAAAACAAATAAACACGTACCAAAAATTTCTAACTCCAAGCTGCTCTTAGACACTGAAGGGAATAAATTCCAGACCAAGAATACCCCAAACAGATAGTTACAATCATTGAAGACTTCAATAAGAGGCAAATACACAGCTAAGTAATCAATTGCTAAGTTGAACAAGGAGCTGGAAGGAGAAACAAATAGCAGCTTATTGAATTAAGGAAAAAATTCAATGTAATGTAGTATAAAATGATGGAATGCTCCCAAACTCACTCTATGAAGTCAACATGACTCTGATATAAAACTGGGTAAGAATTTAACAGAAAAAAGTAAACAACATATTAATATTTCTGAAGAACATGGGTGTAAATATTTTTTTAAGGTACATTCAAATAGAATTCAGCAAATAAAAAAAAAGATTACACCATGACCAAGTCCATTTAATCCCAGGTCGAATTACCTTTGAAAAGAAGTGAGGAAATTTACAAGAGAAATAAAAAGATATCTAGGAATAAATATAACCAAGGAAGTAAAAGACCTCTACAATGAGAACTATGAAGCATTGATGAAAGGAATCATAAAAGACTAAGTTAAATAGAAAGAAAATCTGTGATCATGGACTAGAAGCATTAATAATGTTTAAATCTCAATACAATTAGTCTTCTATATATGCAATTAATTCCCTATCAAAATATAAATGTCATACTTTACTCAAATTAATAAAATCTTAATCGTTATGTGAAGCCAGCATTGATCCATTATAGACAATCTATCTGGAGCAAAATAAAATAGCTGGAGACATCAGACTGTTACAAGTATAAAACCGTGCCGCACAAAGCAGCATTGTACCAGAACATAAATAAACACATAGCCCAACAGAATAGAATTGAGGTTTCTGAAGGAAATACATTCATAGCTGAATTGTTTATGACCAACATTGCAAGAACATAAATTTGGGTTAGCATACTGTCACTGATAAATGCTCCTGGAATGCTGGATGTCTGCAAGTAGAAGTCGACCCCATGCTGCACTCTTACAGCCTAAACAAAAATTAACTCACAATTAATTATACTCTGAGAGGAAAACAGTGAGAAATCTCTGTTCCACTGGTCTGGGCCAGGAGTTTTGGGCAATGGTGTAGAAACTCAGCTATGAAAGCAGAGTAAAGAAATGAATTTTCATCAAGTGAACAGAGAAACAAAGACAAACTCAGTGCACTGCACAGCAAGGAAGCAGTGAACAAAGCAAGAAATCACCAAGGATATTTTACATTACAATTTTCCATTAAAATATGAGACATTAAATTTGACAGCAATTGGACAGAGCAGGAGTGAGGAGTGAATGCTGTTTCTAGATGAATCTAAGTGGGTTTATGGAACATGCAATGCCAATAAAATGCATTGATTGACAGCATTTATATACAGTGTGGACTTCAAATTAATGTTGTCTTTCAGTATTTCAGGACTATCTTTCCTGATATTTTGTAGACAATTCAAGGAAGTTAGACATGGTACCTGTTTTCTGTATCAAGGAAACATCCATTGTCTCTATGAGTAACAATTCTACCCTTGTGTCTAGTGAAATTTCTAGCAGGATACTAATTCAGTATCTCAAGACACAACAATATCTTAAACTCAGTGCTCCTAAACAACAAGTTGAACTCACTGCATGAAATCATCAACATAGAATTCTGTAGATCATGGCTGTGGAATTTTTGAAACAGGTGATTCTGATGTCAGCATTACATTTATGCCAGAAACTGTGGCAAACATAATATAGAGATTGTCATAGAATGAGGAGTGACATGTCCACAGGATTCATAAAATAGTGACAAATTAACTTTTTTTTTCAGTGTTGGTGATAAAACTGACAACCTCATGCTTGTCAGGGATGTGCTTGTGCTGCTGAGGTCTATCCCCAGCCTTGTGGCCAATTAACTTGTCAGAATGTAAAGTGTGTTGATTTCCACTCTTTACAGTTCCTAAGGACAGCAATCTGTGTGACTGAAAGAAACAAAACAAAACATCTAGTGTGTCAAGTGGTGGTTATTTTACTATAGTGATTAGCATATCTTATTTGGATTAACCTTTTATTTGAAGACATTAAGATTTATATAATGTTAAATCACAAACTCCTCACAATTCCTTGGCACAGCATTTGGTGCAACTTAAAGTATAAAAAAGGCACAACCCCCACATTAAATGATCATATCAGCACCATCTAAAGAGCCTACCTTATGCTAAAGAGCCTGCTCACCCACTGTAAGTCAAAATGGAATTACTGCACAGGCTGGGAGAGGGACATGAGGAAGGAGAACTCCTCTATAAAAGTGAAAAGACAGTGCCAAATGCTGGAAACAAACAGCACTGAGAATAAAGTAGAGGGGCCATCAGCCTGGACCCTTGAGTAGGCAGAGGTGTGAGAGCTGAGGACTGTCATGGCCAAGCAGCTCAGAAGCCAAGTGAAAGGAAAACTATCACCAAGAAGTTATGACTATTCTCCTTTGGAGCAGTTAGGGGAATATCTCTCTGTTACAATTTTACACCTTCTGGAGTAGCTATTTTAGTGCAGAAAAAATGTAAAACTTACATTTCTAATACTAAACATTTCTCTACCACTGCTCAAAAGTGAGACCAGTTAACACAGCCTGATCCCATGGTTAGAAAGCCAAAAACATGACAAAACTTGACACTCCAGTGGCCAAATGCAAGGTCAGTGTAGCTCTGTCAGAAAAAATCTTTTTCTTGCCTCTGTGTCCAAGACAGTGATCACTGCAAGGACATCTCTGCCTGGTCTCAGACAGTGATGGATTCTTCCTGTGCATTGTAAGATAGTAACCTTATTCAGTTGCTGTTTCTGTAAGAGTCAATTCTGTTGAGAAATTTGATGACAAATATGTGTGTAAATAACTGTAGGATAATAGGTTATCTGCCTTCTGTACTTCCTTTTTGAGACATATATCAATGACTGGAAAACCCCAGTCACTGTTGATGATTTGGAACTGAGGTCTCTTTAACATGCTAGCTTAGTAATGCTGCCTTCTAACGTCCCTCTGGTAACGAGTCTTCATCTGTTCTGGTCCAGAGTTCACTATCATTTCTAGTAAAGGATATATGGCTCACATATTTTTCTCCATCTGTTCAATACTCAGGGAATTCCAGAAGGGTAGGATGTACTTTATTTCTGTTGACCTCAGGTCAGTAGATGTTAGAGAGACATCTGCAGGGAGAAATGGCTTTTGAGATGAAAATTTCTGAGAATTAGTGAAAGTTATTTGGGAAAACTCCACTGTGAAATGCTTTGTAGTTTCTCGCATTGTGGCCAAAATTTTTAAAACATGAATCAAGAAACACTGGATATTTGGGTTATGTTTGGGGAAAAACCATTTTCTGGACATTTTTGCATGAAGATGTTTGAAGTTTGCTTGCCTTCTTCTGTGTCCCCATGCCAATGGTCTCCCAGATCCACAAGAGGGGAACTCACACAATTCATTTTCAGCCTGAAATACACTAACTATTGGGAGCTGTTTTCCATTCAACCTCAACACATGCCTCTTCATTCTTCCTTAAGAATTATTATTTCTTTTGTTCCTTTACTGGCCACCTCACATGATGATTCTTTGCAGTGGTTTTTGCATGAAATCCCCAAATCAATCCATTTCTGGATAAACTTACTATGTCAAAGTGAAAGTTTCACACTCTATGCCAACTCCATAATCTCCAGAATGACTGAGAACCCAGTGCTTTTTTATTGCATAGAAGCTGAACTACTCAAACCTGGACACAAAAGCAACTTAAGAAATCACACAGTAAAATTATTATTTATAACTAGCAGTGCTTCTTGTGGTTTATGGTTAATGAGAATTTCTGTCTAACTTCTTCACTGCTCTAATGTGACTATTTCACAACTTTGCTTATAAGTCCATGGAGAAGGGTGAGCAAAGAACTAAACATTTTGATTCCTTACCTAAATGGAGAGCCTGGATGCTGGAAGTCATGAATCATCATTACAAAGGGACATAGAACTGGGAAACAGAGAGAGATAAATGCACCGATGTTCACAAACAACCTGTTGGGTTTCTGAATTAGAAATGTAAACTTGGAAGATGGAGGAGAGGGTGTAAGATGACACAAAAATATTCATGAGAGCCAGAATCCTTCAAGTAGCTCTGTATTCAGTGGAGGATGTGGAGTGTGCCAGGCTGATTCTGGTCTTCAGAGACAGAGAGCCCTGCACGAGCACACAATGCAGAGACCATTTACCATGAAAACTGGGTCACTGTGTTCTCCACTTACTCTGTTTCTCTTAGAGACATTCAGTTTTTCATTCACTGGGTTGTACTCAAAAGTTGAAGGTACAAAAAAAAGTTGAAGGTACAGCTGGGAGGAAAACTTCTCATGTAAGACCAACTGCTACACAGGCCACAGTGATGCTCGCTTTTTTCAAGAATCTTAAAGACAACCACCACTGCATCAAGCAAAAATAACCATAGAGTGATGTCTATATTTTGGGGCAAAATGGGAAATCTGATTGGCATACATTCATTCAAGATAGAGCATTTTCACCATGTGACACTAGCAAAGTTAGCTGCATTATAATTGATTGATTCAGTTATAGTATCAGTTCTCTTTTCTACTTGATCAGTTTAAGTTGTTAATATCTTTACATTTTCATACTAATAAAATCTGTGTTACAATTTTATTGTATAAGAATATTAATTATGAAGTTGAGAGACACTAATACAATGCATTTATGTCAGTTGCTCTATAATTTTCAGGAACTTGGCTTCAAGAAACATAAGAAGGGCTGGACACTCAAATGAGAGTGGAAGGGCTGGGAATATAGCTCAGCAGCAAAAGCACCTGGCAAGTGCAAGGTCCTGAGTTTGATTCCTGGTGCCAAAGAAACCAATCTAAGAGACTTTTTTGTTTTATGCTACAAACAAGAATAGAGTAAACATCACAAAAATTGTTTAGTAATCTCCTTTCAGTCCCTAAACTGTGATACATGAAACATAAACATGGGTTCAAATAATGAAGTGCTAAAAACTAAATTACTAAGAATTTGAATGATTATGCAATTGTAAGTGACACAGGCAAAACTGTCAGCAGAGGTACATTTTGTAAAAAAATATTAACACAAAGGACACACATGCTAAACATATAAGAGCTATGGTCTTGTGCATTTTATAAGCTCACATTTAGAAACTTAGTTGCAGATTTTATAAAAATTCACTGTGAAGATCACATAAATTCATATTAGTTGTAATTCCTGGAGGTGTGGCTGATCTAGAGGTGCTGTTTCTCCTTACCACTTCAGTGTTTACTTTAGAAATTATTGCTCCTTCCAGTGTGGCTTTCTCCAAAAAATCAGACTTTCCAATGTAATCCAACTTTAAACATCTGGTTGATATGGCTACTTATCTTACTTGCTTTGAATCAGGATGAAATAACAAGCACTTCCTTGCACAGTCTGAAGTGTAGGAGTTGTCATCAGCCAAAATGTTTATGTCTCTCCTTTGAGATAAAATGTTTTGACTCTGTGACATTGTCTTTGCATAAAAATGCAATTATTTTATCTTTAATAGCAATGACAATGCAGGCTTAAGGAAAGCAAACAAGGCTGACAAACCTTTTCCAGTTGTTAATTCCTGAGACCAATTAGGTTTAGGCAAAGTGTTTCATGGACATCTCTGAAGTGGGGGTACACATGAAGTGGGGGTGAGTATTAAAGAGGGCATGGGATGGAGAAGGTTTCCAATGCAGAGGACTAGAAAATCAGCAAATGTAGGGGGGAAGAGGAAGGTTTGAGTGGTGAAGTCTCACAAGGTTGACATGTGGCAGCCACTGGGACAGGCAAAGAAAGAAGGAAGGATTAAAGAATTGGAGGATGGATGTATTGGGGGGAATTAGAAGTCAGCATTTAGGGTCAGTTTGAGGAATTGTCTGTTGAT
>PVLA01010299.1:0-22206 GCA_004027455.1 Hydrochoerus hydrochaeris
ACGCCACCGGCCGCCTAAGACAGGCACAGGACCAATTGCTGTCCTGCAGGCCCATGACGGGTAAGGCCTGGTTGGGTACATGTGAAGAGTCCTTGACCTAAGACAGGCGCTGTCCTTGCAGGGACTGCCACTCCCATAAATGATAAGGAAAGCAATGTAGGGAGTGGCCTAATAATCTCACACATCTCTTCCTCCTGTGAGCGTCCGGTCCTCCTGCGGGCGTCCGAGTGCGTCGGCTTGCATTTCCCGGGCTGACTCAATGTCAAGATTAAAATGTTAATTGATACCTATTGCCCTGAACCTGGGGCGATTCCTGCTTGGAGTTGAGGTCAATTAAAACCTATTGTTTGGGATTGTCCCTGCCTGACCTTGGGCCTGGGGCGTTTCCTGCTTGGGGCTGGGGGTTGTTGCCAGGGTTGGCAAATATATATTCCAGCTTCTAAAAAGTAAAGGCGGATTCAGATTCACTCACAGACTGGTGTGCAGTGTTTTCTGTCTCTCACTCGCTGACTCCCTGTCCACCTTTGGGAAACCCTAGCCCTGTCGCAGCTGGACTCCGGCAAAAAATTTCATTCAAAGTATACAAAGAGAACGAATGATCCAATGTAAGGACAAAATCTCAGATATACAGAATTGTGATTAGTGATCATGAAAAGAATGATTTCTTAAAAATAGCAAAGGACCATGAAAAATCAGCTGCTAGGTGATGTAAAGAAAAATAATATAAGACTGATCAGAGTAAATGAAAAAGCAGGAGATAGCACAAAACACATAAAAAATATGTTTTCAGAAGTCACTGCCAAAAACTTCTCAAGCAGGGAAAAATAAGTTGACATACAGATAAATGAGGCATATACAACTCTACTTAACCATGCTAAAAAAACAAACAAACAAACAAACAAACTACACAAAGGCACATAATAGTCAAAATTCCAGAAGTCCAGCACAAGAACAGAATATTAAAAGCTGTTAGAAGAGAAGATGGCGGAGTGGTAAGCAGCATAGAAAGAGTCTCTCCAAGATTTGGTGTACAAATACTGAAATAAAGCAACATGAGGAAGAGAAGGAGGGAAGTGGGTCCTTAAGACCCAGGAAGGAACTTAAGCAAGAATTGAAGCCCACAGGGAGTGTAAAAAGAGAAACTTCAACAAAGGAGAGGAAGAGACAGATGGAACTTTCTCCCTGTGCCCAGACTTACCAAGTGTGAGAGCCTGCTTGAACTACAGATGCCTGGTGACTGCTGGTGACCCCAGTAGCCTCCAAAGAGAAGCACAGCAGAGGAGCAGAGTTGTGAACTGTATAGAACTGCAGTGGCTGTAAGTTGTTCTCACTTGGACTTCCCAAAAGAGAAGGCAATCGATTTGGAACCATTTAGAGACCATTTAGAGACCAACCAGGACTCAAGAGTGGCTGCTGGCTCAACTTAGAGGCTTACCTGAGTTCAAAACTTTAGAGGGCACAGGTATTGCTGTGGGCTGGACAGGTCTGGTTCCAGGCTCACAGCAGGAGGCCATCCTAAACTTCAGTAGAATCAGGGGCAGAAGCTTGCTGGGATTATCCACTGTCCCACTATGGATGTACTGCTGGCTTGCTGGGATTGATTGACATGGATCTGTAATCTGTCCATTTTGTCTACCAGTGATAGGAGAGATGCACCTTTAAATTGACAATTTAAAATTATTTTTTCTTTATTTTCTTTCTCTTTTTATCTATTGTGGTGTTGTTTTGTCTTCATGCTTTTTTCTTGTTTTTGTATGAGTGTGAACAGTTTCTAGTCTTTTGTTAATGTTCTGTTGTGATCTTGCTTTTATTTCTTCCTTCTCTCCCTCTTGTCTTCTGCACCAGTTTCCCAAAATTTTCATGATCCTGCTTTGTCCTCCAGCACTGATTCTAATCTCTTCCTTTTATTTCTCTACTTTTCCCTCCAACCCCTTTTAAATTTTCTCCCCTAAGGATAAAGTTGACTTATTGAGGACTGACTTACTGCATATAATTTTCTGGTTCACTTTAGATTTTTTAGGGCTATGGTTTGTGTCTGGATATCCCCTCCAAAGCCCCATGTGTTCATGGGAGTAGGCTTTTAGAATCTGTGACTGATTCATGGTCCAATGCTGGGATTATGGATGTGAGTACTACACCCAAGTGGGTGTGGCATACTTACAATATAAGGAACAGAAAGAGCCTTCTTTTTTTTTTTTTTTATTGCATTTGCTATCCTTCACTGTCATAAGCTGTTTCCTTTTGCCTCATGCCATTCTACCTTTGCGTCAGCAGATTATGGACTGAAACTGCCACAAAGTGTGAGCTAAATAAACCTTTCCTTCCTTAATTTTGAGTGTCAGGCATTTTATCTCAGCAACAAGAGAAAATTAACCAAGGCAGTTATATTCCCACAAATCTAGTTCATACACTTAAAAGTGACAAATTAATAGTTACCTCAGTTTGTTATTCTCTAGTTTGTTATTTTCTGATGCTATTGTTAATTGTACCACTTTAGCCAAAGTGACAAAATTGTTAGGATTTTTCTTCCTGGTATCCCAAGACTAAGATTATCTACTTGTCTTAAAAAATATGACAGTTTGGTGAAAAGAACTAGGGGCTGGACCAGGTGGGCAGCGACTTCTTATCCCCAATAAATTGAAGAGGTAGGATCTTGTAACAATTTCAAAACTGAAAAGCCAGCTACACCTCAAAGACGTCTCTAGAAGTAGTCATTTTCTAAACATTCTAAATACTAACAATAAAACTACTCACCATAGGTAATTTACAAGCATCAAATTTAAGAAGCAAACAAAAAACAAACAAAATGAGAAGACACTTAAACAAGATGCAACCCAAGGCATCCAGCTCATCCAAGGCAAATTCAGGGACAATGAGGTGGAACAATTTGAAAGCCACCCACCTGGACTCTTCAAAGTGCTAAATGGCTTCTCTTTTACATAAAAGTGAGTTGGCTCTTTAAAGGTAGATCATCGGCTAAAGTTTCTGAATTACAAAGTAAGAAGTAGTTGCTCAGATTACAAGATGTGAACATGCATAATTGATCAAACAACATAGGCACAAACCACTCTCTTCAGTGAACTAAGAGAAATCAGTAGTATGATTATCTTAGCTATCTTTTATGTACACATTTTTTCCTTTTCTCTTCCTTCTTTTATCTTTTCAATCATCCCAGTTAGTCTTTACTTTTGAGCTGCTTCTTTTTCACAATATCTATTGTAGATTTGGGTCTTATTTACCTTTTCAGTTTCTAACACTAGGGAGACAACAGACATGTGGGTCTGGTTTATTTCCCTTATGAGTATGGACTCTAGTTGCATCCATTTACCTGTAAAAGTCTTTAGTTTATCCTTCTTTATAGCTGAGTAGTACTCCATTATTTAAAAATATCATCTTTTTAATCCATTCCTCAGTTGACAACATTTAGGTTGTTTTCAAGATTTAGCTATTACAAATTGTGCTACTGTAGACATGAGTGCACATATATTGCTGTAGTATGTCTTTAATTTATCTGGGGAAAATGCCCAGAAGAGGAGTAACTGGGTGCAATGGGATCTCTAATCCTAGTTTTTTGAGGAATTTCCACACTGATTTCCACAATGGTTGTATCATTCTATACTCCCCACTAACAGTGGAAAGGTTTGCTTTTTTCCAACAACTCTGCCAGCACTTGTAATTCATTTATTTCTTGATGATAGTCATTCTTTCTGGGATGAGATAAAATCTTGGTGTTGTTTTAATTTGCATTTCTCAAATGACTGGTGATGTTGAATATTTTTTCATATATTTATTTGCCAGTTGTGTTTCTTCATCTGAGAAGTGCTTGTCCATCTCCAGTACCCATTTTTGGATTGGGTCTTTTAATTTGGGGGGAATCTGAGTTTTTCAGTTTTTTATATGTTCTAAATAGAAGTCCATTTTCTGAGGGACAGCTGGCTAAAATTTTTTCCCACTCTGTGGGGTTTTCTTTTCATGCTGTTTTTGATTTCTTTTACAATGCAAAAACTTTTAATAAAATTAGATCCCAGTTGTTGATTCTGTGAAGTACTTCCTGTGCAGTTTGGTTTTTGTTCATGGACTCTCTGCCTACCCCTATTTCTTCAAGATTTCTACTTTCTCTTCCAGTAGTTTAGTGTTTCCCTTTTAATGTTTAGATCTTTGATACATTTTTACTCTAGTACATGGTGATGGACATAGATCTAGTTTTTGGCATGTGGAAAGCCAGTATTTCCGGGACCATTTATTAAAGAGGCTTTCTTCCAGTGAACATGTTTAGCCCCTTTGTCAAAGATAAGGTGACTGAATATGTTTGCAGTTGTGTCTATTTCTAATCTGTTCCATTGGTCCTCAGGTCTGTTTATTAGCCAGTACCATGATGATTTTATCACACTAGCTTTGTAGTATAAATCAGGGATTGTGATGCCTTCTGCTTTGCCTTTGTTGCCCAGGATTGCCTTTGTTATTTTAGGTCTCTTTTGTTTCTGAATGAATCTTAGGAATGTTTTCTCTATATCCGTGAGATATACTATAGGTATTTTGACTGGAATGGCATTAAATCTGGATAACAGTTTTGGGACCATGGTTGTTTTCACTATGTTGATTCTTCCTATCCATCAGCAAGAAATATATTTCCATTTTCTGATACATTCTTCAATCTCTTTTTTTAGAATGCTGTAATTTTCAATGCATAGATCTTGTATTTCCTTTGTTAGATTGATTCTTTTTTATGATACTGTGAAGGGCGTGGTTTCTCTAATTTTTCTTTCAGTGAGCTTGTTATTTGTGTGCAGGAATGCTACTGATTTTGAAGTGCTGACTTTGTATCCAGTTATGCTACTGAATTTATTAATTCTAGAAGGCTTTTGGTGGAGTTTTTAGGGTCATCTATGTAGACTATCATGTCATCTGGAAGTAGTGATAGTTTAACTTTTTCCTTGCCTATCCTTATTGCTTTTATTTCTCTCTCTTGTCTAATTGCTCTAGCAAATGTTTCCAGAACTATATTGAATAAGAGTGATGATAGTGGACATCCTTTTTTTGTTCCTGATTTTAGATTGAAAGCTTTCAGTCTTTTTCCATTTAGTATGATGTTAGTATGTGTTGGTTTGTAATAGATGGCTTTTATTGGATTGAAGTAAAGACCATCTATCCCAATTTTCTGTAGGGTTTTACCATGATTGAGTGTTGGACTTTATTAAAAGCTTTTTAATGCATCTATTCTGATGATCACATGAGTTTTCTCTTTGGCTCTGTTGATATGGTGTTGTACATTTGTGGATTTGTATTTGTTGAACCATCCCTGCTTTCCTGGGATGAATCCCACATGGTCATGGTATATAATCTTCTTGATGACTTGCTGGACTCTTGTTGCTAGTATTTTATTGAGGATTTTTGCATCTATGTTCATTATGGAGACTGACCTGTAGTTTGATTGATTGATTGATTGACTGATTGATTGATTGATTGACTGATTGATTGATTTTGAGTTTTTCTCTGGTTTTGGTATCAGAGCAATACATGCCTCTAGGAATGAGTTACGGAGAATTGCTCTTCTTTCAAATTGATTAAAGAGTTTGAGCAGTATTGGTGTTAAATCCTCTCTAAATTTCTTATATAATTCAGCTGTGACTTCATCAGGACCTAGGCTTTTCTTTGTTGGTAAGTTTTTTATTACATTTCAAATGTCATTTTCAATCTCATTAACTGATATTGGTTACTTAGTATGTTTACATCTTCTTGATTCAGCTTTGGTAATTCATAAGTTTCTAGGAACCTGTCCATTTCTTCTATGTTTTCTATCTTATGCAAGGTTTTCAAAGTAGATATTGATGATCTTTTGGAATGTCATAGGATCTGTAGTGCTTTCACCCTTTTCATTCCTCATTGCATGGATTTGACATTTTTCTTTCCTTTTTTTGGATAATATCAGCTAGAGATTTATCAATTTTGTTTATTCTTTAAAAGAACCAACTCTTTGATCATTAATTCTTTATATTTTTTCTTAGTTTCAACTGTGTTAATTTTTGCTCTGATCTTTGTAATTTCCTCCCTTCTATGGGCTTTGAGTTTGACTTGATCTTTTTCTAGAAGCTTAATGTGTAGCATTAAGATGTTTATTTGTGTTCACTCTGTTTATTTCATGTGGGAATTCACTGCTACAAATTTCCTTCTCAAGACTACTTTTATTGCATCCTACAGGTTTCTGTAAGTTGTCTTTGCATTTTCATTTGATTGTAGATAATTAAATTTCTTCTTTAACTTTTTCTGTGATCCAATGGTTGTTCAGGAGGGTGTTATTTAATTTCCATGTGTTTATGGAGTTTTTGCAGTTTCTTTTGCCATTAATTTCCAGTTTTATTGCACTATGGTCAGATAATATGCATAGGGTAATTTCAATTTACTTTTCATTTATGTAAGCATGTTCTATGGGCTAGTATATGGTCTGTTTTAGAGAATGCCCCATGTGCAGCTGAGAAGAATGTGTGTCCTGATTTTGAGTGGAACACTCTGTATACATCTACTAAGTCCATTTGTTCACAGGTTTGGTTCAATTATGTTATTTATTTGCTGATTTTTTGTTTTATTTATTTGTGTCCTTGTGACAATGGGGTATTAAGGTCCCCCATTACAATTGTGTATTACTTATATGTTTTTTCACATCTATTAATATTTATTTTATATAGTTGGGCACTCCTGTATTTGGAGCATGTATATTTAGATTGTTATTTCTTTTTCTTGAATTTTTTTCCCTAACAAGTATATAGTGACCTTCTTTGTCTCTTTTGAACATTCTTGGTTAGAAGTTCATATTGTCTGCAAACAGAACAGCTACCTCTACATTTTTTTTTTGGATTCCTATGGTATTGTGTATTGTTTTCTATCATTTGACTTTTAGTCTATGAATTTCTTTTTGAGTTAAATGTGTTTCTTTTATACAGCATATTGTTGGATCTTTTTTCTTGGTCCATTCCACCAGTCCATTTCTTTTGATTGGTGAGTTAAAGCCATTTACATTGATGGTAATAACTGATATGTATTGGCTTGACTTTGTCATGATATTTTCCTCCTGTTGGCTCCCTACTTTCCCCTTCTATTTAAATGCTTGTTGTATCTCGTGGTTCCTTTCTGTTGTTGTTCTTAGAATTGTGGTCATATTTATCTCTGTCTAGAATATTTTTCAGTATCCTTTGTAGTGTTCCCTTGGTGATCATAAATTTCTTTAGTTGTTCTTTGTCATGGAAGTGTCTTATTTCTCCACTAATTTTGAAAGGTAGTTTTGCAGGATATGTCAGTCTGGCTTGATAGTTGTTTTCCTTCAGGACATAAAATACTTCACTCCAACCTCTTCTTGCCTTGAGGGTTTGTGTTGAGAAGTCTGCTGTAATTCTGATGCACTTTCCTTTAAAGGTGATCTGTTTCTTTTCACTTTTAATATTTGGTTCTTGTGCTGAATTCATGAGATCTTGATTACTATATGTCTGGGTGGAGATTTATTTTGGTTATGACTAATGGGGTCTATAGATGTCTCACTTATCTGTTTGTAAGGTTCTTTTCCCATGCTTGGGAAATTTTTCTGCTATTACTTCTGCAAATAGTTTTTTTATGTCATTTGTGTTGACTTCTGATTTTTCATTGACACAAATTATTCTTTTATTTTTCTATTTGGGTCACCTTGTAGTTGTTGAATTGTTGTTACCTTGTCTTTTGTTATTTTTTAAGAGATCTTTCCTTTCATGATCACTAGCTGTGAGTCTGTCTTCAAGGTCTGAAAATCTGTCTTCAGTTTCATTCAAGTGGTTTTGCCAGCTTTCAGTGGAATGTTTAATTTCCTGGATATCTGTTTGAATCCATTTCATGTATTCCCTTTCTTTCCTGTATTGATCATTGAAGATATCTATCCTCTTCTTATCATCATCTATTTTCTTAACTATCTCATCTAGATTTGCTAAGAATTACCTTTAAAATGTTGACATTTCTTTCTTTACTTCAGAGATTATTTCTGATCTGATTTCCTTTCAAGGATTTGTTTTTTACTTTGGTTGCTATCATTTCAAAAATGTCTTCCATTTTCTTCTATGTTGATGTCTCCTGTTTTCTTTATCTTGTCATCTTCTCTTTCAAGAAATTTTTATTTTGTTTTCTGTGATGATCCTTGTGAGTTTTTGTAGTAATTAACTATATCACTAGTATCAAGGCCTCTCTAGGAAAGGTTTGTTCTTCAGGGATGTCTTCTGTTGAGTTCTAGATTCTTCTTGAGTTGGTTGCCAGTCCTACAAAGGCCTCAGTTGGCTCATATTGTTATTGTTACTTCAGCCTTTTCACACCACTAGTCTCCTCTGTCCATCAGTGTACCTTAGTTGGGATCATGTCAACTATTATGTCATTGGTGTTCCTTCTAGTCTCTGGACCTTTCCAAGTAGTTTACCTCACTCCTACCAGTAGCAAGAAGGGTTACCCTCCTCAGGTGCTGGCTCACCTGAGTTCCTCTAGTGGCAGAGAGGCAATAGGAGTGGATGCTGCTTCTGGTGCCCTTCATCTGGGTTCCATTCTGTTTCTTTAACCCATATGTACACCTGAGCTCTTCCCTCTAGGGAAGATTTAAGACTTGAGTCTTATCTACATACATGGCTGACTTTTTTTTTTTTTTTATCGGTACCGGGGATCGAACTCACAACTGCCTGCTTGCAAGGCAGGCACTTATGCCACTGAGCTAAATCCCCAGCCTGCATGGCTGACTTATTAATAAACTCTTTCTCTTTTGGAAAAATCATAGTATTCAATTGTCAAAATGACCTAGTTTTATAACAAAAGTACCATAAAGTACGTTCAATTGTCAAAATGACCTAGTTTGGTAACAAAAGTACCATAAAGTATGTTCATAAAAGTATATTCATAACATCATAGCATCGATAAATAAAATTCCCCAGAAGCCAAAAAACATTTGATAAAATTAACCTCCATGACTGACTTTGTTAGAAGCTTATAATGAGAAAAAAAATAAAGATTTTGAAGCTAAACAGACCCAAGTTCAAATAAAAATTCTATCACTAACCCTATATATATAATATGGATACACAGGATAAGCATCCAATAAACAGAAAGTTTTTATATCAACCCAACAACTAGCCTCATATCTTAAAAAGATTCTAGAGACATAATATTACAATTACAAAAACAATGATTTTTTATTTCCCATATTTTGTGTTATTTTTACAGAATAGATGAAAATTATAGGACTTCCAGGAAGATGGTAGAGCAGTAAGCAGCAGAGTAAAAAGTCTCTCTGAGAGAAAAAGTCCAGATGCTGGGATGTAGCATCATGGGGAAGACAAGAAGGAAGGAAGTGGGTCCCCTAGACCCAGGAAGACCCTAAAGTGAGACTTGAAACCCACAGGAGAGTAAAAAAGAAAAAATTAAACAAAGAAAAAGGTGGTAGCTGGTGGTGTCTTCACCAAAGCTGGACCCACTATGTAAGAGGAGCTGTTGGAACCTGAGGACACACGCTTATGGTGACTGTGGTGGCTGGCAAGCCTGGAAGCCCCTGAAAAGAGATGTGGCAGTGGCTGGGAGCAGCAGACACAGAGGACTGCACTGGCTGGGGGTGCATGCAAATGGCTCAGTTCTCCCACAGGAGAGAGCGATTGGCTGGGAGCCATTTTAGAATCATTCTGGATTAGCCTAGAATCAATGCTGTAGCCAGCTCCCTCCAGCAGCTCCTAGCTGGGAGCAATTGGGTGGAAATTTCTTGGATGAACCCTACCCCTGTGTGTATTCCAACAGCCATCACCAAGGTTCCCCATCGGGAATCAACTCAGCCCAGGGCAGCCAGCCTCACCCCATGTGTACTCTAACAGCCATGGTGGGGCTCTGGCCTTACCACACTGTGTGCATTCTGGCAACCATCATTGTAGACCCCTGCACATAACCAGCTAGGATACAGAGGGCCAGCCCTTCCCATGTGTGCACTCCAACAACCACCGGTGAGCCAAACAGTAGCAGAGGGGATTCACCTAGTGAGGGAAGCTGGGCAGCCAACACAAGCAGAGAGAGCCAACAGATCCACCTCCACCTGCTGAGTGCCACCACCAGAAGGCTCTTTCTGCTGCCCACCTGCCCCCTATGTGTGGCCAGCAGAAGCAGGGACACATATCCAGGTAAGCTCTGTATACCTGTAGGCTACCATTGGAGGCCCTTCAGGCAGCCATCACCCACCAGCAGAAACAGACAAACATATCCATCCCTGTGTGCCTGCCATCATCATGAGAGTCCCAGTGTAGAACACAGGCTAAGAGAAGCAACCCCACTTCCATATAATCCTGATCATCAGGGGAGCCCCAGTGTAGTTGCACAGGTCTGGAGAAGCCTGGTCCATGTCCTGCTACTTCCCTGTAATCTGGAATTAGAGAAATCCAGGTGCCTGTCCCATTCCCCTACACTGTGGAGGGACAGCCAACATGGAAAAAGCCTGGGGTCCCACAACCAGTTTGTTGGTGGTAACCCAGGAGAATGTCAAGAAGAAGGAGTAAAAGGCAAACTGAGACATCTAGCCCACACAGAACAAGTCTGGGAGATACAATTATGGAAGAAAATGGAATTCACACAGCTGAACTCTCTAAGAGGATAGCAACTGAAGTAAACAAACAACTTCACAAGATTTTAAAAGCAGGCAAATCAGAAATAATGTCTCGGGTAAAAGAAGAAATCACAAATATACTGAAAAAATTGCTCAGCATGCCTAAATTAGACATAGATTAAAAAAAGAGAAGCATAGGGAAATGATAGAAACCTTGAATGAATATAGAAAGGAATTGCAATGCATGAAACAGATTCAAAGAGAGATCTGGGAAATTAAAAGTCAACCCAAAGCTGGCAAAACCACTCAAAAGAGACTGAAGATAGACTTTCAAGCCTTGAAGATAGGATTGCAGCTAGTGATCATGAAAGGAAAGATCTCTTAAAAATAACAAGGAATCAGGAAATAATTCAACAGCTGCAAGATGCCACAAAGAAGCATAATTTAAGAGTAAGAGATGTCAGTGAAGAAGCAGGGGTCAACACAAATGAAATTAAAAGCCTATTTACAGAAGTAATAGCAGAAAACTTCCAAAACATGGGAAATGGATCTGGCATGCAGATAAGTGAGGCATATAGAACTCCAAATAGCCATAACCAAAGTAAATCTACACCCAGACATATAATAATCAAGATCCCTAAAATTTATCACAAGAACAGAATATTAAAAGTTGTTAGAGGAAAGAAACAGATCACCTATGTAGGAAAACCAATCAGAATCACAGCAGACTTATCAACACAAACCATTAGGTCAAGTAGAGTTTGAAGTGAAGCATTTCAAACTCTGAAAGAAAACAATTTCCAACCAAGATTGATAGACCCTGCAAAACTATCTTTCAAAACTGATGGAAAAGCAAGATACTTCCATGTTAAAGAACAACTGAAGGAGAGAAAGCCAGAAGAAGATCTGAAGATCTACCTCTGCCTACTGGGCACCGCCACCTGAAGGCCCTTTCCTCTGCATGCCCAGCATGGACAGAGAGAGCCAGAAGAAGATCTGAAGACCTGCCTCTGCCTGCCAGGTGCCGCCACCTGAAGGCCTTTTCCTCTGTGTGCCTGGGCAGAGAGCAGAAGAAGATCTGAGGATCTGCTTCTGCCTCCTGGGAGCTGCCACTAGAAGGCCTTTTTCTTGCATGTCCAGTGCAGGCAGAGAGAGCCAGAAGAAGATCTGAAGATCCACCTCTGCCTGCCGGGTGCCACTACAGAAGACCATTTCCTCTGAGCAACCAGCATGGACAGAGAGAACCAGAAAAAGATTCACCTCTGCCTTCTAGGTGCCACCACTGGAAGGCCTTTTCCTCTGCATGCCCAGCATGGGCCGAAGGAAACAAACAGATCCACCTCTGCCTGCTGTGCACCAGCTGCCAAAAGGCCAAGTCCTGCAGGGGAGCAGCATGGGCAGAGAGAACCAGCAGATCAGCCTTCACCCTCAGGGAGCTGCCACCAGAAGGCTTCTTTCCTACAGGCAACCAGCAGGAGCAGGGACACAGCCAGGTAAGTCCTGTGCATCTGTAGGCTCTCATTGGAGGCCCTTGGTTCCCTTAGGCAGCCATCAGCCACTACCAGAATCAGACAAACACACCCCTATGTGTCTGCCAGCATTGTGGGAGTCCCAGTGTAGACACACAGGCTGAGAGAAGCAGCCCCACCTCCATGTACCCCTGATTATCAGCAAAGCCCCAGTGTAGCTGCACAGGTTGGGAGAAGCCCACTCTATGCCCTGCCACTTCCCTGTAAATCTGGAATTAGAGAAATACAGGTGCCTGCCCCATCCCTCTACACTGCCTAAGGGTAGCCAACATGGGAAGTGCCTGGGACCCCCCAACCAGCTTGTTGGGAGGAGCCCAGGAGAAGGTCAAGACAAAGGAGCAAAAAGCAAATGGAGACCTCTAGCCCATACAGAATAAGTCTGGGACATACAGTCACAGAAGAAAACAGAAGTCACACACTCTGTGAGTGATATTGCTCTAAGAGGATAGTAACTGAAGTAAGGCAATGACTTCATGAGATTGTAAAAGCAGTCAAATCAGAAATAATGTCTCAGATAAAAAGAAGAAATCACAAACATACTGAAAGAATTGCTCATCAGATCTAAAGAAGACATAGACAAAAAAGAAGAGCATAGGAAAATGATGAAAACCTTGAATGAATGTAGAAAGGAATTACAATGCACGAAATAGATTCAAAGAGAGATGCAAGAAATTAAAAATTTAACTGAAAGCTGACAAAACTGCTTGAAAGAGACTAAAGATAGACTTTCAAACCTTGAAATAGGATTGCAGCTAGTGATCATGAAAGGAAAGATCTCTTTAAAATAACACAGAATCAGGAAATAACAACCCAATGGCTGCAAGATGATGCAAAGAAGCATAACTTAAGAGTGATAGGTGTAAGTGAAGAAGCAGGGGTCAAAACAAATGAAATTACAAGGATATTCACAGAATTAATAGAAAACTTCCCATACATAGGAAATGGGTCTGGCATGCAGATAAGTGAGGCATATAGAACTCCAAATAACCATAACCAAAGTAAATCAACACCCAGACATATAATAATCAAGATCCCAGAAATTCAGCACAACAACAGAATATTAAAAGTTGTTAGAGGAAAGAGACAGATCACCTATAAAGGAAAACCAATCAAAATCACAGCAGACTTATCAACACAAACCATCAAGTCAAGAAGACTGGAGTGAAGCATTTCAAACTCTGAAAGAAAACAACCTCCAACCAATATCGATCTACCCAGCAAAACTATCTTTCAAAATTGATGGAAAAATAAGATACTACTATGATAAAGAATAACTGAAGGAATTCATGACTACCAAACCAACCCTACAGAGAGTGCTGAAGGATATTCTAGAGAGAGATAAAGATGACCATGGTTCCAGAGACAGCAGCAGAGGAGGATCACCAAACAGGGCAGGCAATTGAATGGAGGGGAAAAGTGGAGGGCCAACAACAAGAGAATAGCAGGGCAGAAACAAACTAATGTACACTGACTGTACACAATTTTATTAGATTTGGCTTTGTTCTGTCTTGTTTTGTTAGATTTTATGCTGTTGGATGGTAGGGACAGCTATTTTGAATATAATAGTAATTATGGTTTCCTATTATATTGCTTTGAAGACTTATAATGCTTTCATTCATTGGTTTGATTGATTTTATTCTGTTTTGTTGGATTTTACTATGTGTGATGGTATGAACAGCTATTTTAAAGAAAACAAGACATTATAGTAGCCATTGCTGATTTCCTATCATCCTACTTTGAAATCCTACCATGCTTTTGTTCTTCTGTTTTGAATGGTTCTATCCTGTTGTGTTTTATTTGATTTTATTATGTGTGATGGTATAGACAACTTTTTGAGGAAAATGAGATACAACAGCCATTGTTCATTTCCTGTTATTTGGTTTTGAAGTCCAGTAGTGCTTTCATTCTTTTGAATGGTTTTATACTATTTTGTTATGTTTGATACTATTGTGTGTAAAGGTATGCTCAACTATTTCAAAGAAAAGAGACATTATGGCTACTGCTGATGTCTGGATGTCTTGTGAAGTGCTGTGTTGCTTGCATTGTTCTGTTCTGATTTGCTTTATTCTGTTCTCTTTTGTTTTATTCTCTTTAAAATAAAAAAGAACAACTGAAGGACTTCATGACTACCAAGCCAACCCTACAGAGAGTGCAAAAGGATATTCTACAGAGAGATACAGCTGACCATGGTTCCAGGAACAGCAGCAGAGGAGGATCACCAAACAAGACAGGCAACTGAATGAAGAGTAAAAGTGGAGGGCCAAGAGCAGGAGGATAGCAGGGCAGAGACAAACCAACGTATGCTGTTTATAACCATTAATGTAGATGGCCTCAGGTTAGCAACAAAAAAAAAACACGGGGAGAATGGATCAAGAAACAAGATCCATCAATATACTGTATACAACAAACACATTTAACCAGAAAGGAAATTCATAGACAGAAAATCAAAGGAGAGAAAACAGTTTCTCCATGTGACAGGAGACCAGAAAAAAAGCAAGAGTAATTTGTCTATCAGCCGCAGAATGTATAAGAAAGATAAGGTATTTCCATGCAGTGGAAAGCTACCCAGCAAATAATCTCAAGGCTTTTGTAGGGAAATGTACGCAACTGGAGATCATGTTCATGGGTGGAACAGTCTGAACTCATACACATGAACCCTAGCATAAGAAATAGAAGGAGTTAGTGGGATCCAAAAGCAAAATAGTATTGTAAGAGTGATAGGGGAGTAAACACCTTGGAGGGAAAGGTGAAAACTACTGTTAATTTCTTGTTGTCTTGTCTTGAACTCTAGTATTGCTTTTACAATTTTTTTAGGTTTGCCTTTGTTCTGTCAAATGTTTTATCTGTCAAATGGCTACAGAATAAAATCAATCAAACCAATGAATGAAAGCATTTGTTAGATTTTACTCTGTCAGATGATAGGGGCAGCTATTTTGAATATAATGGGATATGTTAGGGTAATCATGGTTTCCTATCATATTGTTTTTGAAGTCTTATAAAGCTTTCATTCATTTAATTGGTTTTATTCTGTTTTGTTTTGTTTGATTTTATTATGTGTGATGGTAAGAACAGCTATTTTGAAGAAGACAAGACTATGGTAGCCATTGCTGATTTCCTATCATCTTGTTTTGAAATCCTATCATGCTTTTGTTCTTCTGTTTTGATGGTTCTATTCTGTTGCGCTTTATTTGATTTTATTATGTGTGACAGTATGGACAACTTTTTTGAGGAAAATAAGACATTAAAGTAGCCATTGTGCATTACCTATTATCTGGTTTTGAAGTCCTGTGATGCTTTCATTCTTTTGAATGATTTTATACTATTTTGTTATGTTTGATATTATTATGTGTGAAGGTATGGTCAACTGCTTCAAAGAAAACAAGAGACATTATGGTAGCTACTGTTGATATCCTGCTGTCTTGTTGAAGTGCTGTGTTGCTTGCACTGTTCTGTTGTGATTTGCTTTGTTCTGTCTTGTTTTGTTTTATTCTCTTCAAAATAAAAAAATTTTAGAAAATTATAAATACAATAAAGAAAAAGACAAAAATTATAACTATTTGTAGATACATAACTACCTTGAATGTCCAAATATAGAATTCTAGTAGAACTAAGAGCTCAGAAAAATAGCCATGTATAAAAATAAACATTTTTAAAATCAACAAAATTCCTATATAGTAGTCTAGATAGTATAAATTTTTTAACATAATTCATTTACAGTAAAAACATTGAGAATTTTAAAGTGAAAATTTCCAAAAGAAATATGTATATCATGAAAGAACACAAATATTTATAGAAAACTATTTGAGTAATGAGCATTTAGAAATCATTATAAAGGCTTCCAAAATTTATGCTCAGTTTTGGCATTTGTACAGAATTGAGCAGGAAACTAAATATTCTAAAATTCCTCTGAAAGAATAAGCAGGTAGAATATCAAGTAGAAATTTGTGAGTTATGGAGCTTGATTCTTGTAAGCTCTCAGCAAAGTACTGAATCTACTATGAAATTAAAGTGAATTTGTATACATAAAAATAAAATGCTCACACTCTTGGAACTAAACAAAATTAGACCTTGTGACATTTAAAAAGGAAAGTATGATAGATATTCTGGTTATCGTAATCATTAGAAAGAAGAAGAATTTCTTTAAAATGAAGTTTTGAAAATGAAATTGAAAGAGACAATAGTAAACATCGCCTTTGGCAAAATTAAAATAATTTCCAGATGTATTAAAATATGGAGGAGTTAAAACTCATAACACTGAAAAATTAAAACAATCTCTCTCTGGAGAGTGAAGAAATTCTTAAGCTGAAAAACAGTGAAGGAACAAAAGATCTGTAGTCCTATTGTATTAAAAGTCAGATATATGAGAAACCCAAAATATAATAAAGTACAAAATAAAACATAAACAATAGGAAATGATGAGACAGAGCTTTAACATATGGGAAGAGAACCAAGAGTTCAAGGGTGGAGGAAAAGAAGAGAGGGAAATGAATATTTTTTAATTATGGGGAAGGAATTGTGAAGTATTGTGCATATACACCAAGTCCCTATGAAGAATGTAAGCATCATGCACTACAGACATGTATTTGAAAAAAAGTATGTAGATAGATAGATAGATGAATTTAAAAGACACAGAGAGGGGAAGGCAGGAAAGGAAAAGGGGATAAAAGGTAAGAATTAAGATATGTCATGTGCATGAACCAACACCCCACAATGACTGCAATCATTCTGTATTACAAAGATGTACCAATATAAATAAATAAATAAAACTTGGAGACTCTTCCAAATTAAAAAAATTCAAAATTAAAAGTTTAAACTGAAAACTTTTTAGCTTTTATAGTAGATAAATGAGTATTCCTTATAACTTATATGTTTACATGTACAATAATATTATTATGTTATTTATGCTAATTTTTAAACAATGATTATGATAGTCTAATAATATAATAGACAATCCACAAAAGAAAATACAACTACAAAAGGATTATGTGAAAATGTTCCAATATAAACTAAAAAAACAAAAAATAAAACCACAGGAATATATTATTCTAGTTATGAAGTTACAAGTGTTTGTTTAATATTCCTTATACACTGGCAATAGTATTTTGAACCTGTTATTTTTATACCTCCTGATGAAAACATAAATTGGTATAATCATTTTGAAAGTAATTTGAAAATATTTCTCAAAGACCTTATATTCATTCATTGTCTTTCACCTAATCATTCCATTTTGAGAAATTTCTCTTTAGGAAGTATGGGCAAAGTTTTATGTACAAAGATACTGCTATTAATTATAGTAGCAACAACTAGAAAGAATCTTAAATGCTCAATTATAATAAAAACCCTATAAATGAACTACAGTAATATCACCTGAATAGAATAATAAATGGGCATGGAAAATGATGAATAAAGCATGTAAACACAGTGGGAAATTATATAAATAAGTTTTATTTGTTATTTATTGTTACAATTATATATACATTTTGAAAAAATAATTGAAATGATGGTTATGAAGATTAGAATAGTAAGGGAGGAATATACTTGCTTTCTGAGGGGAAAGCAAACAACTGAAGTGAAATACCCCTCAGGACTAATAGTGGATATGCTTATTGGGAGAACACAGATGATTTTTGCGTGTTTTCCAAGATGTCTTTTTTGAATTAAGCATTTATTTATTGAGATCCACCAGGGGGTATAAAAATAACAGGCTCAAAATACTGTTGCCAATGTATAAGGAATATTAAACAAACACTTGTTGATATTATTCATAACCAAAATAATATTTTACTGTGGTTTTATTTTGTGTTTCTTTGGTTTATATTGGAGCATTTCCAAATAATCATTTTTAGTTGTATTTTCTTTTGTGGATTGTCTATTATATTATTAGACTACCATAATCATTGTTTAAAGACCTTGAACTATACTACAGACATAAACAGTATGCTGTGTCGTCTATAAATGTGTATGAATTATTTTCATAATATTCTGAACAGTCATTTTCTCCCTGAAAAACAGTTATTTGGGAAAACTGTATGATGCACCACCAAACAACCAGCTAAGAATTTACTATTGTACAAGCTTTTGTGGTATAAAGTAATAAAATCTATTTTCAAACATGTACAAGGCAATATTATTGAGATTTAATTATTTGAGGTTACAATACAATTTCCAAACTTCCAACCACTCTACCAAATGGGAGAAAAGAAACTTCTTTGTTCCCCTGAATCCCTGAAATTTAAAAACTTGCCATAAGCACAGAAGCTGAGAGTAAAAATTTTGCAGTGCTACATAGCTACATTTAGTAAATATTTTATATTATCTGAGAAGTTTGAATGTATCCAAAGATTTGAATAAAATATTGACAAGATTAATCTCTCCCTTCTGAGAAGCAATTTCTTCTGTTATCATTCCTCACTCACTTGTTGAATTAAATGATCAGATGCATATAAGGCACTTTTAAAAGTATATCATAAGCTCTCTACAATATTAAATATTATTTTGAACAATTAAATATTTCTGAACAACTACTATATGCCTGGCATGATGTACACAATTAAATTAAGCATGCACATATCACAGTTACTAGGCAAGCTGAGGCAAAAGGAGAGCTTGAACCAATGAGTTTGAGTCCTGTCTAGGCAACACAGCAAGACTCTGTCTCCAAGAAAAACAAAAAATAAATCCAAGAAGCTGAAAAAGAATAGCAGCAAAGAACAGGAAACCCTCAATTTTTCCCTTCGGCAAGCTCCCAGGCACACACTAGATCTCCACTATCAATGACAAATGGGGACAGAGCATCCACACCACAGAAGAGAAAAGAGAAAGACTGCCTTTCCTCTGAGTCTTGAGGAAAGAGTAAGCTTTTGGTGGCTTTGTTAGCTGTTCACATTCCATCTAAAACAAAAAAGGGGTAGCTAGAAATAAGTGTGTAAAAGCCAAGGAGGTAACAGAAATGGTGACATCTCTGAAAATAACATGGGTGCATGCAGCAGCTGAAATGGAGCTGTCAGAACAGAGCTGGCATTGTATCCTTGTTAACTCACCCCCCCAGCACCCCATTAAGGGAGGTCCCCTTCTGACCTCTCCAAGGATATCTCCTGATTGACACCTGCTAACACTGAGTGACAGCTCACAGGAGAGAAATGGCATTCTCCATGAATCACAGAAGAAAGGGAATTTGAAAAAAATCACTTGAAGACAGCTAGTGGGATTGAACAAAGAGCAGCTTTGTTAATGAAAACAACATGTTTCAAATGTCATGGAAGAATAAATACAAATCTTAGAATCTAATTTCTGGGAGGAAATAGATCCAGAGTCAGTTCAACATTTTAACTCATCTTAACCATTAATATTTATAAAGAGCTACCACCCGTCTTCCAAAAAGTTCTTCTAAGGTAAATACAAATGTACCTAATTTACCAGAAAATCAAACATTCTGATCAGTACCGCAGGAGGTGGATTTCTGTTCTGACAGGCATAGAAACCAAAACTTGAAACAGCACTAAAAATGCTTAAACAATAATGTGTCAGCTTCATACTGCTGTTGTTTCTTTATCACGCTGCAAGTCGATAGGGGAATACTATGTGTATTTTCTTAACATCAATAGATGTCTATGTGTTTGGTTTCAGTTAAACATGTATTTCTCAATGTCATGTGGTGTGTCATGTGGTGAAGCCTAGAGGTGTGGGACACAGCAGCTAATGCAACTTCCCCATGTAAGAGAGGACTCAAGACCCCCAGGGGTGTCCCCGAGTCTTCTTCAGCTGCAAGGAAGAGTATTTTTAAGGAAAACAGAAGGGCTTACTCTCTTTGATTCTTGGGCAGATTTCTGAAGCCATAGCCTTATATTTTCTCCAGCTAATATTATAAATAAAACATTAATCATTATTAAAAGAAGAAAGCTCTGCTAGAGACCAAGCCATATTCTTCTGGGCTTAATTCAGAAGAGTTTACTCTTGAGGAAAATGCTTTGTTCCCTTCACTGAGATTTTCTCACTCAGGTGAAATCCTCTGGCATCTTCAAAGTTGAAAAATGCCTTCACTGTCATAAACACTGAAGTCAAATACTTGAGTAAAATAAAACCTTGGCTTAAGCTGCCAAGCAAAGCAATGGTTTGTATTATTTAGCTGCCTGTGTGTGCCTCTGCTACATTCTGAGTAAAGGTGTGACTGTCCAACAACTTCTTTAACTCAAGATTATTTCAACACACAAGTTCCATCATTCTACCAACTGCTGTCCACACCTGAAAGCTGCTATAGGTAGGCAGAGAATATGCCTCAGGAGACACTCACTAAATACCCAACTGGCTTTCTAGGCACTGAGTAAAGGGATACTTTCTCCTGAGGATCATTCAGAAACAACAGTGATCACGAGGGATTTGTGCCCAATCTACCTAACAAATTGAACTTTGGCACTAACTAGCCTTATATATTATTGATAAAGAAATCACTCATTAATACAACCCCTCCAGGTGACATTGGTCTTTGCACAGCAAAAATCATTAGGCAGTGTCAGAAAGGGTTGACATACCTGAAATTACACACACTTGTGATCCTTAATAGTAAGCAGGGGCCATGCATTTCTTGTTAGGAAGCAAAAAAAAAATGAATATGAATAAAGAAGCAATCAATAGTGAGTGCATTCATTAATCAGTCTCTGCAGCCCATCAAAGAGACAAGAGGACTGAACCCCCATAACGTGCTTGACACATTTTGTTCAGGGCAGCAGAATTCAAATCCTGGTCTGCAATAGAATAGTTTCACTGATTTTAATTACTGTTATCTTAAATTTTTCTGAACAATAACTCAGAAAAGATGAAGGCTAAAGTGACAGATAAAACATAAAAACAGTCACAAACAAAATGTCTTTGAATTTATAATTGACCGACTTAATAATTATAATAATTTATATTTATAATTTACATTTAATTATTATAATTATTTAATTATTATAATTTACATTGGTGCCTTGTTTTACAGCCAATGGAAAACATTAAATATGTTCTTCTATATTTGATTCTCACAACAGCTTACTTGAAACATTAAATCATAATATACCAATCATGAAATATATGCAGCCAAAGGAATGAACAAGTAGAACAAATGACATATGAATACATTTATAATACACTGAGTAAAAAATGCTAGTTTCAAAAGTAGAATTGATTGGTTGGTCTCATTTTTGTAAAAAAAAATTATGCCTATATACACATATATAGAGAAAAGTAGTTGTACAAATACAAATTAATTGTAGTCTCTAACTTGTGATTTTTATCTATCCCCTTTATTTTGCTTTCTGATATTTCTACAATGAATATGTACTATATGTATGATCAGTAAAAAGAGAATTAAAAGCAGGAACTTAAACACTCATGCACCATGTTTACAGCAATGTTATTCAAATTATCCAAAAAGTTAAAGCAGCTCAAGTGTTATAAGTAGATGAGTGAATAAATAAAATATAGGCTGTATATGCAATAGAATATCATTCAGCATTGAAAAAGAACAAAATTCTGAAATGTGCTACAACATGGATAAACTTTAAGCCATAACCCTAAGAGAAAGAGTTACAAAAGGACAAATGTTGTACTAGTCTACTTTGATGTGATACCTTTGGTAGTTAAATCCACAGAGACAGAAAGCAAAATGGCAGTTTCAGGGAATTGGGAGAGGAAAGGACTTTTCCACCCATGCCGCGTCCTAGTCCATCCACGCCTTGTGACAAGGTCCATGGGTGGAGGAGAGCGCTTCAAGGAATTGCTTCTCCAGGAAAAGGACACCGCATGTGGGAATTAGGCGGGGATCTTGGAATGTTTTGTACTGATAATTGTAATTTGTGTAATTCACATATGTATATTTTCATGTAATACTCAATATGAAATCAAAAATAGAAACTCCAGAGGAGTTACTAGAAACCCTCTAGATAACCCCTTTGTGAAAACTAATTGTGAAATTTTACCTTCTGTGAGTAGTATGAGAGAGTTTATACAAAAGCTTTAAATGAAAGAGCTCATGGAGGAGCATTTACAAAATTCCTGTGAGACAACTGCCCTTGATCCAGGGAAGTTTCTCTATCAGAAATTACAAACTAAAGCCCCCAAGAAACT
>PVLA01010299.1:22306-64970 GCA_004027455.1 Hydrochoerus hydrochaeris
AATTAAATTTCATGGAAAAGTTAGCTAGGAATGGGCCACCCTATTGTATTAGATCAACAGAGGATAAAAAACATTATGTAACTATGTTAAAAAGAAAGACAGAAAATCTGGCCAACAAAGAAAAGAATCAATATAAATAGAACAGGAAGTATTGGGGCTAGGGTATAGCATGTTTGCTTTTGCAAGCTAATTAAGTAACGAGATTAAAGTTTAACAAAGATGAAAAAAGTTAATTAACACATATTGTTTAAGATTATCCCTGCCTGGCCCTAAGCCTGGACACTTCCTGCTTGGGGTTTAAGTTACTGCCAAAAGTTAGCAAATATGTACTCCAGCTTCTAAAAAATAAAATAGATTCAGATTCACTCACATATTGGTGTGCAGTGTCTTCTGTCTCTCACTCGCCGACTCCCTGACCACCTTTGGGACCCCTGAGCCCTGCCGCAGCTGGACTCCAGCAGATGGTAGGTTATTGTGGACAGGTGTGTGCGTAATTTGGAAGATGAAGATGTTTTGGAGAAGGATGGTACTGATGACTCCTCAATACATGAATGTACTTAATGCCATTCACCTGCACACTCGAAAATGGTTAAAATGGTAATTTTCATGCCATACATATTTCATCACAAGAAGAATAATATATTTTTTAATGCTAACAAAAACAACTCTGGAACATAGTCAATGTGCAATTACTGCTAATTGATATTAAATAAATAACTGGAGTTACATTGGTGCTAGTATAATTAAGTTGTTTAAAATTACTACAAAACTATGAAAACTCATTTTAAGCCTCAATTTTTCAAAATCTGAATCTGAAATGAAAATATAAGACAACCTCTCCCATATGAAGTACTAGACTGTAATAGACTATTTACAATACTCATAACCTTTCAGAAATTAATATATTCCTGAACACATAAAGAACTCTTACAAAACAAAAAGGAAAAAGGCAACCTCACAGGAAAAAATGTGCAAAAAATATGAAAACAAAATTCACAAAACAATCATAAGGGAAATAAAGACAGGTAACAGAGGTGAATATGATCAAAATATACTATATTTCATGTATGAAAATGCAATAATGAAACCCAAATTGAGGGGGGTGTAGGGTTAGAGGGCTGAGAAGGGTCTCACTCTGTAATTCAGACTGGCTTTCATCTCAGTAGGTAGCCCAGACTGGCCTCAAACTCACAGTAATGCTATTGAGGCAGGAGATTAGAACATGGCAGACTGGCTGGAAAAACAGGATGCAACTTGTCAATTAAAAACATCCAGAATGGAGGCTGGACAACAGGATGTGACCTGTCAATCACTGCTAGACTGTAGGGCAGAGCAATTTACAAGGGACTGAATCTGAGAGGATATAAAAAATGGAGGTTATTGACTTTGTTTGTGCTATGATCTTCCTATTCTGCTGATTCTGCAGAGACTCTCCTTACTTGTGGGATGTGTCTCATTTCATTTTTCCCTTTTCTTCACTCTCCTTTTCTTCCTCTACTTTAATTAAGTTTTGTTTACCTGTTCATTGGTTGCCCCAGACAATTCTTTGAGCAAGATAGAAATAAACTGGAATCACCAGACACCACCCCATTTGGTAACATTCCTGCCTCAGCCTCCCAAGTACTGGGATTACAGGTATGTGGTACCATGCCAAGTTGAAACCCAGTCTTTTGTAAAACTAATATGCACTAATAAAAAATACACATATTTTAAAAAGCACACATTGAAAAAACATAAGTAATAAATATTTTAAAAGAAGCTCAACTTCGATAGCTAGAAAAATGCTAATTTGAAAAAAATGAGACATTATTGTTTTGCTCATTGACCTGACCAAGATAGATTTCTTAAATCTATTTATTAAATTTATTTATTAAATAGATTAAATTTATTTATTAAATAGATTTTTAAGTCTATTGTCCATGGAGGTAAGTGGGAGAAAAAATTAATATGATCTTTGTGCAAATAAATTGACCAATATTTATTAAATTTTAAAACATATAATGGTTGATGCCCTCAACTACACCTACAGAAATCCATTTTAGAAAAGTACATGTTTGCAAAGATTTCTTGCAAGAAAGTTCACTGTACTACTGTTTGTAATCAGAGATATATGGAAATAATCTGAATGTACATAATGAGAAATATGATTAAACTCTTTTTAAATTTTTTTTTGTAATAATAAGTATTGAACCCAGAGCCTCATGCGTGCTAGGCAAGTGCTACCACAGAGCTATATCTTCAGCTGTTTTTTAATTTTTTATTTCAAAATACATTTCATTAAGTTGCCCTAGCTTGCCTTGAACTTGTGGTCCTCGTGTATCAGCCTCCCAAGTAACTGGGAGTCTAGGTTTACAATACCACATATGGCTTAATTAAACAAACTTTTACAAACTTTTAATAAGACCATATGCATTTGTTAAAAAAAATGAACTGAATCTTTATGTACTAAAGTGTAAAGAAATTTGGAATGCTTTTTAAAAAGGGGGGGCTGGGGATTTAGCTCAGCAGCATAAGCGCCTGTCTTGCAAGCAGGCAGTCATGAGTTCGATCCCCAGTACTGATTAAATAAATAAATAAAAGTACATAAAGTATAATACTACTTCTGCTTAAATAAAAACTCCATGTGTAGATGTGTCCGTATGTGTCAGAGAGAGACAGAGAGAGAGAGAGAGATTTTGAAAGACACATATCAAAACTAACAACACTGTCCCTGTGGAGTGGACGCATACATGTCAATGTAAGACAATGAGGTCATTTGTAGATTGCAGTAGTCAGAATTCTGTTGCTTGCAAGTGAGAAAAACCTAACTTAAGATAATGCAGGGCTAGAAGGAAACATCATCATCAACAGAGGACTTTTGACATGGTTAAAACCAAATCCTGGAACTCACAGGACATCCGCCAGCTGTGTCTCATCCTCCTCTGCCTGTCTCTCCTTCGTTCTGTTCTTCAGCTAAATCTTTGACGTTCACACCTCCTGCAGAGCAAGCCCAGTGGAGAGAGGCTGCCTTCCCCTTCATCCCACAGGAAGTCCCAGGGAGAACTGGTTGTTCCAGTCTGAGAACACATTGAATTAGGGTTAGCATTTAGAGGCAAGTGACAGACCCAACTACTAGTAATCCCAACACAGAAGAAATTTTCCCCGACATACTACATTAAGCCCCAAAGCAGGTGGTTAGTGGCTTACTTCATAGGCACTGCCATCCTCTGTCTTCCCTGGGGACAAAAGGAAGAAACCACTGCTCCTGCTAACATGTGTCTCAGGATGGGGAGGATGAAGGAAGTGGCAGCATCTAGATAGGGGAAATAAGGTGCTCCAAGATACCACAGTTGATTTTAACCAAAAGGCCAAGAAGTGATACAAAGGGTTCCCAGAAACCCTCAGCACTCTTTTGTTCACTTCTTATTCCAGATTAATATCCCAAGGCCTCCCTATTGCAAAGGGAACAGAGAAACTTGGCATTCCAAATTTCATAGCAAATCCTGAGAGACTGTTAAATAAAGCAACTCAAACAATATTCTTCAAATTCCCATTCCTGAAGAACAATTCCCCACAGCCACCTTGACTCGGGTCTTAATGGTTCATCCCTGAATCACAGGATAGCAGTTCTCTGTGACCAACCAACTCAAAGACCATAGGCACCAGAAATGCCATTCCAGAAAAGAGAAATCATACTAAAAAGATTACCTGAGCAGAAAGCATTAGAGTTGCCATGGTTGCTTACAAAGTTCAAAGATGATTACAAAATACTATATACACTTACAAACACACACACACACACACACACAAGCTAGGCTGGAAAAAGTTGAAAATTATTTTTTAAATCATGGTATTAAACTGTTTTCTGGTGGATTAGGGGTACAAAGAACAGGAGATTGTTTTCATTTCTTTATATGGCTACCAAAACAGTCAAGAAATTGCAAGTGGTATCCTCACTTCCTTTTTGTTTTATTCAATATCTTTCAACTAGCAAAGAAAATTTTCATTAATAACAATACAATAACAACCCAAGTTGTACTAAAGAAAAACATGAGACTAATACAGATTTTTAAAATTATGATCCCACAAATTATGAAGCAATATTTATTTGGAAAAGCCTCAAAAATAAAAGAAAAAACCCACTGGACAAAGCCAGACTCATGAATAATAAAAGCAAATCTCTCCCATTCGTTTTTCCCTACATCTGTCTAGATGAAATTACACCTCCTAAATATTGACTCTGCTTCTAAGGACCTGCAGGCACGTGCCGCATTTTATGTGACATAGATCACTACATTTAACCTTCGGGTAAGGACAAGGCCAGCACATCTCATTCAGTGACACAGAGGAGAGTGATGCAGGAAGAGGTGAAGCAATGAATCTGAGTTCAATTGTCATATTATAATTGCCTTATAAGTCCCTCTGCTACTTATGGTGAGGTGTGGGTGATAGTTTAGAGGCCGCTTTGCAGTCAGCTTGTACTTCTCTCCAAAAAGAAAAGGTTCAGTACCTAGTGCACCATGAAACTGGATGGGAAAATATTATCTTTTTTTCCCACAAACCTCTAACTGATGCTTTCTCCTGTTAAAATGTAAGACACAATAAATATTAGCATCTATGAACTTGCCTTCAACTGATACCCCAGAAATTTTCACATCACATCACATTGTTTCTGATTCCTCACAAATCACTTACCCATATCACTACTTCAAAATCACAGCAACTAATAAACCTACTACATATCAATAACTGGATTTCAACAAAATTGTTTTTCATTATAATTTTACATATCACATTTCATACATTAAAAAAAATTTTGGGGGGGAGAACTCAAGATGGCCAACCAGTGAGCAACAAAATACAAAGCCTCCCAGGAGAAACAACTCATATGCCAGAATAAAACACCCTGGAGAGATCCAGACAGAGGGAAATGGATCCTCTTGACACAGGAAGAAAATAAAACATAAAAAAGCTCACAAAACACGTTGGGACTACAACTGGAACAGCTAAAAATTATGGGACACAGTATTTCCATGGTGACCCACCAAGTTTGCACCGGCCTGAATTTTCACCAGCTTGAATCCTCCCCAGACAGCAGAGCCACCCAAACTCGTTCCCACCACCACTCACAGGAAGCACAGCAGCACTGAAACCAGGGGTTGGTGACCTCAGTGGAGAGTGGAGCCAGCGAAGGGACCTTCATTAATCCACTGGCAGTGCTGGGAATGAGACTCCCCCACCACAGGAAGGGTGTGACCAAATGGGCGACATGTTGGAATCTGGCAAGAGGAGCCTGAACTGGGAGCAACAGTGACTTCAGTTGGTTTCTCCCTCCCCAGAGCAGATTCATGGGATTTTCTTGGACTGGGCCGCACCCCTGGCCGGGACCCAATGAGCCGTCCCAAATCGATTCATGCACCTAACATGCACTAACCCGGTGAAGGCCCCTGAAGTTTGGCTGGCCCAGTGGGGAGGGGCAGGCATAGGCAGCCACTGCTTACACCTCAGTGACAAGAGCAGGCAGGAGAGGGCAGAGGTCCCTCATCAGCATGCTTCAGAGGAAACGTGGACAACAGGGAAGGGGGCTGGGACCTGCACTGTAACCTGTGTGGAGGAAGCCAGGGCAATGACAGGAGAGAGAGGCAGGAGGAGAACCCCAGCCCAGAACCCTGAGAGCCCTGATCCAGGAGAGGGAAAAACAAGGGAGACTGAGGGCAGCAAACATGCAACATCAGACATGGCTTCAATGGACATTGAAAGATATCTTCAGGATCTTGTAGATGAGCTCAAAACTGAAATACTAAATCAGGTAAAGCAAGATATGAGTAGACTAATAAAAGAAATGCTCTCAGGAAGCATCTCTCAGGAAGATACAGATGGAAGAATGGAGGAACACAAAAAAAGGAGAGAAACATTCGATAAAGAATATAAAGAAAATATAGAATACATGAAGCAGATTCAAAAGAAATTAAAAACTCTATTGAAAACTGGCAAAATGCCTTAAAAGAAACTAAGGTTAGACTATCAAAACTTGGAGACAAATTTGCAATGTGTGATCATGAAAAGAAAGATCTCTTAAAAATAACAAGGAAACAGGCAGTAACAATACAAAGGCTAGAATATGATAAGAGAATCTACAATTTAAGAATAAAAATGTGAATGAAAAAGCAGGAATACATACAAGTGAATTACAAAGGCCATTCATGGAAATAAATAAGGAAAACTTCCCAAACATGGGAAAAGAAAATGACATTCAGTTATGTGAGGCATACAGAACTCCAGCCACCCACAACCAAAACAGATCTACACCCAGACATATAATAATCAAGATATCAGAAATTCAATATAAAAACAGAGTATTAAAAGCCATCAGAGAAAAGAAACAGATTACCTATAAAGGTAAGCCCATCAGGATCATGGCTGACTTCTCGACACAGACCATCAGATCAAGAAGAGCTTGGAGTGAAATATTCCTAAGCCATGAAGGAAAATAATCTCCAGCCCAGATTGATGCACCCTGCAAAACTGTCACTAGAAATTAATGGAGAAACAAGATGCTTCCATGACAAAGAGGAACTGGGGGAGTTTGTGACCACCAATCCAACCCTACAGAGAATACTGAAGGACATTCTAGAGAGAGAGAAAAAAAAATACCAGGATTTTAGGAAGAGTGGCAGAAAGGCCTCAATGAGTGGGGCAGGCAGTAGAATGAAGGAGAAAACTAGACAAACAAAGGCAGAAAAATAGCATAGCAGAAATGAAGCAGAGAAGGATAACTAGAATCTCTAACATAGATAGCCTTGATACACTATATTGTTAATAGTGCACCAGGATTTAAAACCCACATTACTCACACTACTCTGCTTAGATGTATTATATTCTGTTCCAGTCATTCTACCTGTACTAGATTTGATGGCACAGACAGTAATCCCAAAAATAACAGGATATAGTACAGTAATCATCCTTAATTTCCTATTAACTTAATCTAAAGCTGTGTAAAACCTATACTGTTTTACCATGACTGATCATGATCGAATCTGGTTTGTTAGATCGCTGTTTTGTATTGATAGATTTTATTCAAAGCTGTTATGATTGATAGTATCAAGTCTGAGAGTAAGCAACTGCACTTCAGATGACAAGATTCACTAGAATATCCACTCTGGTTTGATTATTACCTGCCTTTGAAGCTTTATACTGTCTACAATGTTTTATTTTTACTAATATTATTATGTACTGCTATATTCAATTATACTGCTATATTCATTTATGCCTGATGACATAGACAATTCTATTGAAGATAATAAGAAACAACACAGTAATCATTGTAGATCACTTTGTACTGTGGTTTTATATGACTTTTTGGTTTCATGTTTTTATAGGAATTTGTTTTGTTTTGTCTTGCTAAGATTTGTTTTTCCCTCTAATACAGAAAGGATAGAAATACATGTAGAAATTCACACATGCATAGCTGTTTACACTCTAAACTGTTTGAATATCTACTTTGTATACTTTAATTTTGTAACTTGAACAACTTTTTCTAAGAGGACAATATGTAATTTATCAACTAGTGATTTCTTATTGCTTATCTTTTTTTTTTGAAATTCTGTATTATCTCTACCCTTTACATGCTTTTGTTTCTCTTTAAATAAAAAAAATTTTTTTAAATTTTTGTTATGTGGTGTCAGGGTCAGAACCCAGAGCCTAACACATGCTAAGAAAATGCTCTATCACTGAACTACCTCATCAGTTCCTCAACATGTTTTTCTCAGCCAGGGTGGCAGTACATGCCCAGAACTTTGGGAGGCCAAGGTAGAATAATCACTAATTTGAGCCAAGCCTGGACAATTTAGTGACTTGGTGAGACCCTGTCACAAAATGAAACATTTTTTTTAAATTGTATTTAAAGAGAAAACAGAAAAAAGGGTAGAAAAAATATAGAAGTTCAAAAAAAAAACAGTAAGAAATCACTAGTTAATACATTATATATTGTCTTCTTAGATATAGTTGTTCAAGTTACAAAATTAAAGCATACAAAGTGGACATTCAAACAGTGAGGCTGCAAACGCTTCTGTTCAACATCCAAGAAAAACTTAGCAACATGGTTATCAATCCTACACACTTAAATATACATGCAGTTATATCCTTTAGAGTGCTTTCTTTTCCTCTTTTTGTTTTTCAAGTGCATTATCTGTTTCAGCTTGCTCAGTACCTTACTGATCTGTTTTGTTGTTGTTATTTACTATTTTATTTTATTTCATTTTGTTTTTTTGGTTGTTTTTATTTTGAATGCAGTAAAATACAGAAGAACAAGATGGAACAAAGCCTACTGAGACTGTACAGTGACATTGGTACAGAACTTCACAGCAGGTTACTGGGATAACAGTAATAGGTACCATAGTATATCTCATTTTCTTTACAATAGTTCTTTTAATCAGGTACAGCAAAACCAAAGGATATACTGAACTTATAAGAACATAATATTGAATAGAGCAATACCATTAATCAGAACAGAGCAAAACAGTGATAAAAATATTTGCCTCCAAAGAGATGGTAGAAGGAAATCCCCCTTATTTGCTATATTGCATATAGTCAAACTTGCAAGAGATATTCAGATCTCTGGCTCCCACTTACTAATGGGGGAGGTTGGGTGGATGTTTGATTCTTAGCCCGTGCACCTGTAGGCTCACAGCTGCTTACCAGAGTGACAAGCTGGCTGCTTGTTTTCCCAGCACCTCAAGTTCCAACATGGTGTGGATATCAGGAGACACTGATGGTTCTCTCCCTGGAGAAGTTGCAGCTTGCATGACCACAGCCACTTCACAAAATGAAACAGTTTAAAACAAGGCTAGAGATATAGGTCAGTGTGAAGTCCCTGAGTTCAATCCCCAGTACAAAAAAAAATTAGGAAGATAAAAACAACAACAAAAATAAATAAATAATAAAAGTAGAAAAAAACAAGGAAAAAAAGAAAAGTTCTACCCACTGCAATGAGGATTCATGGCACAGAACTATTTTAACAAGCTATTTTCTGTTTAGAATACTATAAGCACTATAGCACCTACACAAGCCTCCAAAGACTTTCCCTAAGATGAGAAAAGTCACCCTTATTCCAGCCTGTCCTAATGTTTGAGCACAAAGCATCATGTTTTTTGCTTGGGACAACTGCTGTTGGGGTAACTGGATGACGGTGTTTTATGGTCCAGCATAAACATATGAAAAACCAAACCTCAAACCCCAACTTAGAACTTGTCTCCCTCCAGGAGTCTCTCAGGAGAATCTTTCTTGCTCTCTCAGTGCTCACTGTACACCTTGGTTGCATGTGAAGTGATCACTATTCCTCCAACATATTCACAAGCACTGCAGAATACAATAATTCAGGTTCCAATTTCCAAGTTACAAGTCACAATCAATGAAACTAGAAGCCATGGATAAAGGTTAAAAACTATCAATGTTTCTTCCTTAACTGTTGAAAGATTCTCTAGCTAGTGAAAACATTCTGAGTACTTCTTTCATTGCACAAATGAGCTGTCACTTTTGTTTTCTATGGGCACTGAAGTCAGACAGAAAATGTTCTTGATTGCAGCTCTTCCTCTCTCTGTGGTGAGTGAGCACAAGCAGAGATCTTTCATGAACTTTGGATTTTTTTCCACCTAAATAACCCTTGAAGATTGATCCTTTCATTTACTCTTGCACTCACTACTCACCAAACAATTTTTGGACATATGCTATAAAGTGTGTCTATCATGGCCCTTTTCAGATAAAGCAGAAGTAGACAGAAGTTGGGAAACAATCTATATCAGAGTGTGTGAACACTCTCAAGACAAAAACTAACTAATGGTTCAGAGATAGCAGGCCTGAGTTAAGCCTCAGAAATAAGACAGAATGGCATCTGACATCTGTCAAGCAGGGAGAAAGGATGGAAATTTAAGGAACCAGCATGCAGGATCAGAATCAGTTTAGGACAGTCACCCAGACAGCACAGGAACAAGGGCTGGGCACAATGAAAACAGTACCAGTTGTGGAAACAAAAGATTTCCAGGGTAGTCCAGAGGGAGATAGAGGGAACACTCAGCATGTGGGTGAAAATTGAGAACTATGGATTCAGAGTCAAGGAAGATTCATGAATGAAGAAGATATAATTCCATAGTTTAATGCTGATTGCTTATTGAAATAATTTGGCTATTGTGGACTAAATAAAATATATTCTCAGCATTAAAAAATGTAGAAAGACTCAAGAGTGGCATTATTATAACATTGATCCAACGGAAACCAGAGGCTTCATAATGTACCTGGAAAGCTCTTGGGAGAACAAGGCAAACACCAGAACCCACATTCTGAGCAGAAAAGTTGATTGTGATTTGAGTCGATTGATTCATCATTTCCTAGTCTACGCATACACAACCAAGATCTTGTCTACATGAGCAGTAGCCAAGGATCTAAAAGACTACTGGGCCAGGTTTGCTAAGGAAATTTATTTTCCTGATCACAGAGAAAAAACTTAGAGAAACACTGTGCTATTGACTAATAGATACTACTGCCTAAGGGTACAAACATATCAGAGATAAATATACTCGCAAAAGCAGTTTCTCCTACTTGAAATAAGAAGTAAAAGAATTTGTTACCTCAGCTGGGCGTGGTGGCTCACGCCTGTAATCCAGCACTCAGGAGGCTGAGGCAGGAGGATCGTTGGGAGTTCGAGACCAGGCTGGGCTACAAAGTGAGCTCAAGGCCAGCCTGAACTGCATAGTGAGACCCTGTCTCAAAAAGGCAAAAAAAAAAAAAAAAAAAAAAGAATTTGTTACCTCTAGACTTAACTTGAATGAAACATTTGTAAACCTCACTCATGAGTTTGCACACAAGAAACTGAGTCTGCAAGGCTTCCCAAGGCCAACCAATGTTTCCTGTCATGACAAACCAACCACTTATCAAGACAAACAGTTTCTTAACATTTTTATCAAAAATTTTTTTCCATGATAGGCTTCATCTAAAGATGTCTTTTAAAATTGGGTGGCCTTTATTTTCAAACAAGAAAACATGTTTAAGTTGTTTTGGTTTCTAACAAAATGTTTCCTCACCCTGCATTTAGGGTACATGAATATGGAGTAAGAGTATATGATAACTGAATTAATCCACAAATTAGATTGGCATCGTTCTGGGTGTGGCTGAATGAATTTACTGAAAGGGGAAGCCCCACTTTGGGAATGGGTCACACCAATCAATAGGCTTGTAGCCTGACAATATAAAGGGACAAAAAGAAGGCAGTTTCACTTGCTGCTTGCTGCTCCTGCCTTCTCTGTCATGGACTATTTCTCCTCTGCCATACCACCTCTCTCTTGCTGCCCTGCCTGGGAACTAGCCAACTGTGAACTGAAATCTCTGCAAACTGTGAACTAACATAAACCTTTACTCCTCTAACTTTGGGTGTCAGGTAAAAAGTAACTAAAACAAAGTTAGAAAAATATGCTTTATTTCATCATAAAGAAATCACCAACGGCCAAAGATATATAGCTCAGTGGCACAAATGCCTGCCTGGCAAGCGTGAGGTCATGAGTTTGATTCCTGGTACCAAACACACACACACACACACACACACACACACACACACACACACACACCAACATTAAAATGGTATTATAAAAGGAGTGGAAGATGGCATGCAGAAATGAACACATTTGTATAATATTTCTGAAATTCTGTTGGATTTCAGTATTTTTCCACCATCCTTTCTTTGACTTACTGTAAGTTAGAAAACTGGCCTATCTGACTTTGATGAACTATGTCATGTGCTACTAATACCATAACTTAAATCCAGGTATTATGCGGGCATTCTTCTGCTCTTTGGGGCTTCCTTCTACAACTTGCCTAATGCTAAGCAGTTTCTCTGACTTTGTTGTCCAACAGCTCTCCAAAAGCACGTTAAAATTAAAATCATTTACTAGCTTTTAGAGCAAAAGCTCCTGAAAGTTTTTATCATTTTCCCTGCACTTCTTGGGACAGCTGTACTACAAGTCACTAAAAGAGCTAGGAGGGTCCTTCTGGGACTGTAGAGCGAGTCTTCACCTGACTGTTACACCTGAGATTTCACAGTAATGACCAGTTTTTCCTTTTAGAGCTCAATTTACCTTATGTTCAGGGAACATACACTATTGCTTGACGAATACAGTAGTTCCCAGAGCTTCTTCCTTCCAACATCAATATTGGGCTGCAGGTCAAAGCTTAAATTTTTGGATTCCACATAAAAAATTTCTATTTGTTCTTTTAAAAATGAAAATCTTGGGCCAGGGATTCAGCTCAGTGGCTCAAGCACCTGCCTGGTATGTGCAAGGTCATGAGTTCAATCCCCAGCACCAAAAAATGAAAAAAAAAGAAAGAAAGAAAATCTTTCCTATTGAGAACAACTGAATAGAAGTTGATTTTAGGAAGTATCTGGCCTGGTAATTTGCAAATCATAAAATAACTACAGAAATAAAATAAAAACTACTACAGTAAAATCTGTTTTCTGACTTTAATGTGTAAGCAATCATATCTGTTATAGACTTAATTGTGTCCCCATCAAAAGACATGCTGAAATCACTTTTTCCTGTGAAAGGGATCTTATTCAAAACAGGATCTTTGCAGATACAATCAAGTTAAAAAGAGGTTGTTAGCCTGGGTCTTAGCCTCACGTGACTGAGATCTTTCTAAGAAGGAAGTGTACACACAGAGATACAACAGGGAGCTTGCCCTGCAATGACAGAGACAGAGGTTGAAGGGCTGCACCCAAGACCAAGGAAAGGATGGATTATCTGCACTACATGGAAAGGAGAAAGAGGCAAATAAGGGTTTCAGAGGAGCATAGTCCTGCTGGAGACTTGATGTTAGACTTTTATCCTGCAGAAATACAGTGCAATAAATTTCCGTTTTGAGACACCTACTTTGTGGCTCCATTGCAGCAGTCCTAGAAAACCAATACAATATTTCTACAAAGATGTGAAATTCTTGGAGAACTTTTCCTTGGACCACTGTAATTGGAACGATAGAGACACATATCACATGATACATGCAATGAATGGGTTTAGTGTTTAGTATGTATAACAAATGTTTAAACTTGCTAGGATTGCCAGATAAAATACAGACTGCCTCAGATAAACAATGAGTAATTTTATATTACAATATGTCCAGAATAATGCATAAAATATTGTTGTATTAAAAATTATTCATCGTTTATCTGAAACTCAAATTTAAACAGATGTCCCACATTATTATGTGTTAAATCTTACAGCTGCATGTGCTGTCTCATGAATATAAGGCCTATTTCTGGAATATTTGGGTATTTGTTCTTTGTTTCCAGGCCTTGAGTCAACAAGTCAAAGTGAGCATTTTGAATACTATGCAGCCTATTCTCCCTCTCCACTTTATAGGACCTCCAGTTTAATTTGTAGACCCTGTTAACAATTATGGCTGGATGCTGACTGCCACAGTTAGTTTGCTTTGGGTAAGCACCATGACATCTATATAGCTTTTATAAAATGCTCCACAATCAATAAAAAGAAATTAGAACCATCAATTCTAGGCGTAAAGATGTAATCGGTTTTCAGGGGCATTTTTAATTCCTATTTCAGTGTTTGTGGCCAGCATACAAATAGAAGGAAAACACAACAAAAATTACTTTTTCTCCTTTTTACCATCACTAAATTAATTATTTTCTATAAAAATGCAATATATACCTTCACAGATAATGGTCTTATTAGGATAATTTGTAATCTGTTACTTTAATCTTGTTTCTTATTCTCCCTGGACTGCTGCTGTAAAATAAAGGAGTGAGAACACACTGTTTTATTTTACACAACAGAGACTGTTGTGTCTCTGTGTGTACACTTCCTTGTGAGGAGTCTGGAGTCAGTTGCAGGTTTTAACAGCTTCTCACTGTCTACTCCCTTTCCTTTACCCATGTAGGTGACCCCAACTCTCAAGAAAGTTCCATCTCCCTAGAGTTGGCAAAGACCTGACCAAGCATCACATAAGTCATGAAAGAAACTTCCTAATTTGACTGCATGAATCAAAAGTCTCCATGAACAACATTAAAATTCAAATGGTAAACGGAAAGTCTGCACTGTATGATGAAGAAAATTTTTAACATGTCAAAAAAAATGTGGATGAAGGGTATAGCTAGCAACTTACATATTTACACACACACACATATATATATATATACACACACATTAAGCATGTGAAAAAGTTTTGCATATTAATGATGGAAGAAACATGAATTAAAGAAAAACACACTGTTTATCTATCATGTTAGCAAAATTCCTTGAAGAAAATAACCCAACATTAGAAAGTGTAAACTCTGCTGACTATGGAAGGTGACACAATCATTTAAAAAATTTACTATTTCAGAGAAGTCAAGATGGCTGATCAGTGAGCAACAAAATACAAAGCCTCCCGGGAGAAACAACTGATTTGCCAGAATAAAACACCCTGGAGAGACCCAGACAGAGGGGGATGGATCCTCTTGACACAAGAAGAAATTAAAACGTAAAAAAGCTCATCAAACACATCCAGACTACAACTGAAACAGCTAAAAGTTATGGGACATGGTGTTTTCATTTGTGGCAACCTGCCAAATTTGCAAAGGACTGAATCTGCACCAGCAGAACTGCCCAAACTCATTCCCGTCACTACTCACCAGTACCACAGAAGCACTGAAGTTGGGGGTCAGTGAGCCCAACAGAGAGTGGACCCAGCAAAGGGACCTTCATTAATCCACAGTCAGTGCTGGGAATGAAACACCACCACCCCCCATGGGAAGGGCGTGACAAATGGGTGACATGTTGGAATCGGGCAAGAGGAGCCTGAACTAGGAGCAACAGTGACTTCATTTGGTTCCTCCCTCCTCAGAGCAGAATTGTGGGATTTGCTTAGACTGGGACACACCCCTGGCCGGGACCCAATGAGCTGTCCCGAATCGATTCCCTAAGCCTAGCACGCACTAACTGGTTGAAGGCCCCTGAAGTTTGGTTGGCTGGTGGGGAGGGGAAGGCATAGGCAGCTGCTGCTTACACCTCAGTGACAAGAGCAGTCAGGAGAGGGCAGAGTTCCCTTGCCAGTGTGCTTCAGAAGGAACGTGGCCAACAGGGAAGGGGGCTGGGACCTGCACTGTAACCTGTGTGGAATAAGCCAGGACCATGAGAGGAGAGAGAGGCAAGAGGAGGTCCCGAGCCCAGAACCCTGACAGCCCTGATCCAGGAGAAGAAAAAACAAGGGAGACTGAAGGTGGCAAACACACAACATCAGACATGGCTTCAATAGACATTAAAAGATATCTTCGGAACCTTGTAGACGAGTTCAAAACTGAAAAATCAGGTAAAGCAAGATATGAGTAGAATAATAAAAGAAATGTTCTCAGGAAGCATCTCTCAGGAAGATACAGATGGAAGAATGGAGGAACACAAAAAAAGGAGAGAAACATTCGATAAAGAATATAAAGAAAATATAGAATACATGAAGCAGATTCAGAGACTACCAGGAAATTAAAAACTCCATTGAAAGCTGGCAAAATGCCTTAAAAGAAACTAAGGATAGACTATCAAAACTTGAAGACAAGTTTGCAATGCGTGATCATGAAAGGAAAGATCTCTTAAAAATAACAAGGAAACAGGCAATAACAATACAAAGGCTAGAAGATGACAAGAGAATCTACAATTTAAGAATAAGATATGTGAATGAAGAAGCAGGAATACATACAGGTGAATTACAAAGGCTATTCACAGAAATAATTAAGCAAAACTTCCCAAACATGGAAAAAGAAAATGACATTCAGTTGTGTGAGGCATACCAAACTCCAACCACCTACAACCAAAACAGATCTACACCCAGACATATAATAATCAAGATACCAGAAATTCAATATAAAAACAGAATATTAAAAGCAGTCAGAGAAAAGAAACAGATTACCTACAAAGGTAAGCCCTTTGTAGGTCAGGATCATGGCTGACTTCTCAACACAGACCATGAAATCAAGAAGAGCTTGGAGTGAAGTATTCCAAGCCATGAAAGAAAATAATGTCCAGCCCAGATTGATGTACCCTGCAAAACTGTCACTAGAAATTAATGGAGAAGCAAGATGCTTCCATGACAAAGAGGAACTGGGGGAGTTTGTGACCACCAATCCAACCCTACAGAGAATACTGAAGGACATTCTAGAGAGAGAGAAAAAAAAATACCAGGATTTTAGGAAGAGTGGCAGAAAGGCCTCAATGAGTGGGGCAGGCAGTAGAATGAAGGAGAAAACTAGACAAACAGGCAGAAAAATAGCATGGCAGAGAAGGATGGCTAGAATTTCTAACATAGATGGCCTTGATACAGTATATTGTTAATGGTGCACCAGGATTTAAAACCCACATTACTCATATTACTGTGCTTAGTTTCAGTTCCAGTCACTCTGTTCCAGTCATTCTACCTGTCCTAGATTTGAGGGCACAGATATTAATCCTGAAAATAACAGGATATAGTATGGTAATCATCCTTAATTTCCTATTAACTTAACCTAAAGCTGTGTAAAACCTACACTGTTTTACCATGACTGATCGTGATTGAATCTGGTTTGTTAGATCGCTCTTTTGTGTTGATAGATTTTATTCAAAGCTGTTATGATTGATAGTATCAAGTCTGAGAGTATAGGCAACTGCACTTCAGATGACAAGATTCACTAAAATATCCACTCTGGTTTGATTATTACCTGCTTTGAAGTTTTATACTGTCTACAATGTTTTATTTTTACTAATATTATTATGTACTGCTATATTCAATTATACTGTTGTATTCAATTATATCTGATGATATAGCCAATTCTATTGAAGATAACAAGAAACAACACAGTAATCATTGTAGATCACCTTGTACTGTGGTTTCATATGACTTTTTGGTTTCATGTTTTTATAGGAATTTGTTTTGTTTTGTCTTGCTAAGATTTGTTTTTCCCTCTAATGCAGAAAGGATAGAAATATATGTAGATATTCATGCATGTGTAGCTGTTTACACTCTTACTGTTTGAATATCTACTTTATATGCTTTAATTTTATAACTTGAACAACTATTTCTAAGAGGACAATATGCAATTTATCAACTAGTGATTTATTGTTTATCTTTTTTTTGAAATTCTGTATTATCTCTACCCTTTACATGCTTTTGTTTCTCTTTAAATAAAAAAAATTTTTAAAGAAAAATAAAAGGAGGAACAGAAAGTGCTCTAAAGGATATGACTGCATTTATGTTTAAGTGTGTAGGATTGATAACCATGTTGCTAAGTTGTTATAGGATCAATGAACTTCTTTGCAGCCTCACTGTTTGAATGTCCACTCTATGTGCTTTAACTTTGTAACTTGAACTACTATGTCTAAGAAGACAATATGTAATTTATCAACTAGTAATTTCTTACTGTTTATTTTTTTCTGAAATTTTGTATTGTTTCTACCTCTTTTTCTGTTTTGCTTTTTTCCTCTTTAAATAAAATTTTAAAAATAAATAAATAAATAAAAATTTTACTATTTCATATCAAAAGTCTTAAAATCTACATTTTGTTTCCACAAATACATTTTCAAATGTGTTCAAATATAATCTCATTCACAGTATCATTGGTAATGGCAATAATTTGAAAAATTTGACTTTAGATTTGATTCAATAAATTATAATACAACTATATAGTAGGCTATTACCTAATAATTAAGAATTGTGTAGCAGAAACGTGCCTAACAACATAAGAAGTGTTCATAATGTATTAAAAATAGCTTAACAAAAACATCCCAAAACAGATTCTTTGGTTGATGAGATGTTAGCTCTCCCTTTTGGGGTAAAAAGTGTGTTTCCATGGACTTAGAGCTAGCTGCTTAGGCAAGGACATGTTACTACTGTTGTTGAAAATTTAAATATACATAGAAGTATCTAAATTAATCCTAACTGAGTAACATTCAGTTAAATGGATAAGCTAGTATTTACAATATGAAACTACAGTATGGTTTCCAGTTTTTTAGTTTAGCATTTATTTCCATTTCTTGCCATTACAAATTATATAGAGATAACACTTTGTCATGTATACTTTTTTAATTGATTCACAAAATTGAGATCTGATAGATATTTCTAATCTCTTTGGCCTCCCTTTTTCTGGTAGAATCAGGGAAGTGACTGAGAGTGGCACACCAAGCCTTAATCTTCATGTACCCTCACCAGAGATGCACCTGTCTCTTCATGCTACAAAGACAGAGAGAGTAGAGAAAAAAGGAGCTGTTTCCTTCAAGGAAGTCTCCTTTGTTTGTTTTCTAAATTTTAAAGATAGTAAAATACAACAAAACAAGACAGAACAAAGCTGATCAAGACAATGCAGTGAAACAGTACAGAACTTCAGAGCAGGATACTGGGATAACAATACTAGCTACCATAGTAATCTTGTTATCTTCACAATAGTTGTTCATTCATATGTGCACCCATGTTGATAGCAGCACAATTTGTGATAGCTAAATCTTGGAAACAACCTAAATGCCCATCAACTGCAGAGTGGATAAAAAAAATGTGGTATTCTTTTACAATGGAGTTCTACTCAGCTATAAAAAGGATGATCTTGAGGCCTTTAAAGGTAAATGGAGGCAACTTGACAATATCCTCATTAGTGAAATAAATAAGACTCACATTAGGAAATATCACATTGGCTCTATAGTATAAAAAATTACCAAAACTGACAGAATAATGAGATCCAAAATGTATAATAGATATTGTAAAAGTAAAAGGGAAGAAAAGTGTTCTAAATAATATAACAGTATGTATAGTGTGTAAGATAGATGACCATGTTATTGAATTTCTGTTAGATCATTGAACAAAAGGGTTTGCACTGTCAATGTCTGAACCACTTTTTGTGCTTTGATTTTGTGACTTTGGCAACTATTTTTAAGATGACAATGTGTAATGTATCAACTAGTGATTTTATGATGTTAATTTTTTTTGAATTCTGTGTTGTTCTACCTTTTTTTCTGTTTTTCTATTTTTTAAATTTTCTTTTCTTTTTTTCTTTGAAAAAAAATTTGATAACTATATGCAATATAACAATCATTGTTAAATTTCTTTCATTCTGTCTTAAAAACCTATATTGTTATTGTTTTGGGTTTGCTGTTGTTGTTTATCTCTTTTGCTTTTTGTTTTTCTTTTTTGACTTCTTTTTTCTTTTTAAAATAAAAAAATTTTTTAAAAAAAGAAATTGGTCAATTGTGAATAATGTACAAAAACATTAACTTGTCTAATAAAATGCAAACTATTAAAAAATAGTTGTTCAATCAGGTATAGCAAAATCAAACCAAAAATAGAACACTATAAAACCAATCAAAACAGAATACTGATTAGAACAAAACAATTAACCAGAACAAAGCAAAACAATGCAAACAATATTGGCTTTGAAAGACAAGATAGAAGGAAATCCCCCATTTTTGCTATATTGCATACTGTCATCCTCAAAAGAGATGCTCAGACCTCTGGCCCCAGGTCAGCATAATCGACCAAACAATACAAGCATTTAGTTGCTTTATGTACCTTAGTTGCTATATCAACTCTGGCTGACCTTGAAACCATCCAGCTTCTAAGGGGAGGGCCTGGAAGGACATGGGACATTTGATTCTCAGTCCAAAGGCTGGTAGGCTCATAGGAGATACTGACTTGTTCTTTCCCCAACACACCCACGGCTCATGCCACTTACCAGGAAGGCTGGCCTATTGCTTTCTTGGCCCCCCAAGTTCCAGCATGGCTGATTGTCAGGAGATGCTGACTTGTTCTCTCTCTGATGTGCCTTACCAAGAAGCCTGGCTCATTACTTTCTTGGTTGGTCCCCCAAGTTCCAGCCTCTCCTTCTATTCTTATTTATTCTTCCAACAAAACCTCATGAGAAACTATAGAATACTATAGTATTGTTGTTTCTTTTTTCACAAAATAAAAATTTAGCTCTCTTCTAAAAAGTCTACAGGATTTCATGACATATCTTTTATATATTAAAACCAGCCCTATTCTTTTTTGCTTTTTTTCTTTTGCTTCATTTCCTACCTATCTAAACTTCTTTAATCACAAAGCATTGAGGAGTCTCTTAAACCTTTCTGAGACAATGAAGGAAAGTGGTACATTAAGAGTCTGTCTATACTAAGTAGACTTCATCCCAGGGATGCAAGGATGGTTTGACATAGCAATCAATAAATTCAATATATCACATAAATTGAAGCAAAGACAAAAATCACTTGATCACCTCAATAAATGCATAAAAGCTTCTGACAAAATTAAACTACTTCTTGTGATAAAAATACTGAAGAAAATAGGTATAGAAGAACCCTACCTCAATCTGATAAAATTCATTTATGACAAATCAATTGCCAACATCATATTAAATGGGAAAACCTAAACGTTTTTGCTTTAAAATCAGAAACAAGACAAGAATGTCCACTACCACCACTTCTGTTTAACATAGCACTCAAAAGATTACAAACAGCAACTAGGCACAAAAGATAATTAAAGGGATATATAAGAAAGATAGAAATCTTTATCATTATTTGTAGATATTATGATCCTCTACATAAAAAACCCAAAAAATTCTACTAAGAATTTTAACTATACTCTTAGAATTAATAACCAAATCAGCAATGTAGCAGGTTACAAAATTAACACAAAAATCAATAGTGTTCTTGTACACCAATAATAAATCCACTGAAAAATTAGGAAACAAATGCCATTCACAATAGCACCAAGAAAAATTAAATACTTAGGAATTAACCTAAGTGAGGAAGTGAAAAACTTCCATAATGAAAACTACAGTACTCTGAAAAAGGAAATCAAAGAGAACATCAAATAATGGAAAGATGTCCCCTGATAATGGAACTAATATCAAAATAGCCATTCTTTCAAAATTGATATATATGTTTAATGTAATCCCAATCAAACTACCAACAGCACTCTTCACAAAACTAGAGAAAACAAACCCAAATTCACATGGAAGCAGAAGAGACCTAGGAGCAAAAGTAATCCTGGGTAACAAGAGCCAAGTGGGAAGTAGAAAGAAAAAGAAAACCAGCATGATAGTGGCACAAAAACCAACAATAGGATCAATGGAACTAAACAGAGGATGCATAAACAATCCTAAGCACCTTCAACTATTTATTTTTGACAAGGGGTCCAAAAACACTAAAGAAAAAAGCTGGCCTCTTTAATAAATAAATGGTCCTGGGAAAACTGGCTATCTGCATGCAGAAGAATGAATGTACACCTGTATCTCTCACCATGTACTAAACTAAAATTAAAATGAATCAAGAATTAATGTGAAAATAAAAACACATCCTGCCAGAAGATAAAATATAGAGCCTTTCTGAGATTTGGTGTCCAGATGCTGGAATATAGCAACATAAGGAAGAGAAGAAGAAGCAAAGAGGATTCCTGGGTCCCAGTAAGGATTCCAAGTGAGAATCCAAGCCCACAGGGAAAGCAAAGAGACCTTGGGGCTGAGGATTTAGCTCAGCAGCTCAAAGCACTCACCTAGTAAACACAAGGTCATGAGTTTGATCCCCAGTACAGAAAAAAAAAAGAAGAAAAAAGAGAGAGAGACCTCAATGCAGAAGGAGTTGGCAAGCAGTGCTTTGTACCTGATTCACTGCATGAGAGGGGCAGCTTAAACCTGCAGATGCAAGCAACTGAAGAAGTAACCACAGAAGAATGCACCAATAGAATGGAGCAATGGACACAGCAGACTGTACTGGCTGGTGAGGTTTTTGGATTTAGGCATTCTCCAGGATGGGGAGATTGCCTGGTAACCAAATTTGGAAGAACCCAACTGAGCTCAGAACGAGAGCAGCTGCAGGCTAGCTCCATCTAGCGGTCCCCAGTATTAGTGTAAGGTGAAATCCTGTGCAAATTGGCAGGTCAAGGAGCCAAGTTCAACCCAGTAGTAGGCACACAGAGTGTAACAGGCTAAAAAATCCGATTCTGCTCTCACAACCAGAAACTAACCTGAATTTGGGTAGAAATAAAGGTACAGCTTCCTGGGATTATGTACTACTCCACTGTAAATCAAAGGTTGGCTTGTTAGATGAATCAACATAGATCTGAGCTCTTTCTGCCCACCCTGTCGACCAGTGACATCAGAGACACAACCTGAAGTGGAGATTTTTTTATTTAATTTTTCCCCCTTTTCTTGTTTTTTGTTTTTGCTTTTGTTTTCTTTTTTCTTTATAGTTTACTCTTGTTTTTATATAGTGTGAACATTGTTTCTATTTTTTGTAGTTGTTTTTGTTCTGTTCTGCTCTTTTCTGTTCTTCCTTTTCTCTTTCCTTCTTGTCCTCTTCACTTCTTTTGTCCTTCAGCCTTATTTCTAATCTCTTCTCTTTTTCTATGTATTGTGAACTCTTCTTTTGTCCTTCAGCCTTATTTCTAATCTCTTCTCTTTTTCTATGTATTTTTTATCCAACCCCTTTAAATTTTCTCCCCTGAGAGTTTTTACACAATATTAATGGCATATTTACAGTACATAATTTTTTGGTTTGTTTTAGGTTTGTTATATAACCACAAATATAGTTATTACAGTTAAAGGTAACAAATTAATAGTTACCACAGCTTGCCATTTTCTAGGCTGTGTTTGATGCTATCATTATTGTTGATCATACTATTTTAGCCAAGGTGGCATCATTGTTCTAATAACTGTTCTTCTTGTTATGCCAAGACTGAGACTGCCTAAGGATCATAAACAATACTCCAGGCTAATTCCAAAGAACCAGGGGCTAGACCAAATAGGCAGGAACATCTCATCTTCAACAGATTAAAGAGGTACCATCTTACAACAGACTCAAAACCAAACACCAGCAACAGCTGAAAGACATCGCTGAGCTCCTAAGAGTCTTCAATACTGGCAGTAAAAGCTACCTTCCACGAGTAATTTACAAGCACCATCCCATGAATTACACTACAAAAGATGGAAAATGAGAACACAGCTTAAGCAAGATGCAATCCCAGTGGGCAACGAGGTAGAACAATTTGAAAGCCATCCACCTGATCTCTCTGAAGTGGTGACAACAAAACTACAAAGCAGATAAACGAGGCTCTAGAAAAAAACTTAAATCAGAAATAATTTCTCAGATAATTACAGAGATGGTGACCATAATGAATGAGATGCTTACTGACTCTAAAGCAGAAGAACATTTTTGTAAATAGAGAAGCTTAGAAGAATGATGGAAATCATGAACACCCAATGCAGGAAAGAAATGGAATCCAAGAAATGGATTCAAACAGATATCCAGGAAATTAAAAAGTGCTATTGAAAGTATACAGATCAGATTGAGCCAAAGTGAGGACAGAATATCAGATACAGAAGACAAGACCATGGTTAGTCATCATGAAAAGAAAGCATTAAAATATCAAAGGACAACAAGAAATCAGTTGCTAGATGATGCAAATAAGAATAACATAAGATTGATCAGAGACAATGAAAAATCAGAAGATAGCACAAATGACATGAAAAATCTGTTCATAAAATTCATGACATTGGGGAAAAAAGTCATGACAAAAATTCTCAAGCAGGGGGAAAGATTCTGACACACAGATAAGTGGGGCATATACAACTCCAATTAGCCAATATTAAAAAAAAATCTACAACAAGCCGTACAATAATCAAACTTCCAGAAAATTAATGCAAGAATAGACTATTAAAAGCTATTAGAGAGACAAGCATGAATCTGGGAATTCACTTTCCAACACATGAACACATTCAGATCGTAGTACTACCCACCTCTAGACTATCAAGCAGCTGGAAAGCAAGAAAGAGAAGCAGTCAGCCTCTCCCGAGATCCAGCCATGTTGGTGAAAGAGTTTTGCCCTAGAATAAATTACTATATGGTTATGGTGGTGGTCTAACATGGCAGAAGGCCAAAGCAGGAACACTTACCACTTCTTGCTTCTTCCTCAGCCTTAATTGCAACTCCCCTTCCTGTTTGCCTGCAAAGAAAATTCCAATCAGCTCTCATGCGTCATCAATGCCTGCCCTAAGCACCACCCCCGCTCAGAGGTTACATATGTCCCATATCCCTCATATTCCAGTCAAAGGAGATGGCCCAGCCACCATGGGTTTTGTGTGCCTTCCCACATTCTTGCCTCAATAAACCTGTTCTTTTTGTACTTTTGCTTCTCTATTGCACCAGAAAACTTTCATAATTGTGCCTCCAGACTCAGATGGCAGAGTGCGTTAGCTCCTGGGAGCAACTCCCAGTTCGAGCTCCCTGCCTATGAACCACCGATTTTTTTCTCTGGGACTGTTTACTTGCTGCTGCTAATCACATGCAACTGCAGCCTTCCTCACTCATCGCAGGTGAGCTGCTATGCAGGGTTTTCTGTTTCTGCTCCTAAAATTCACAAGCTTGTGTCAGAAAACCTATCCCTGCCATCCCTGGACAGAGATAGCAGATTTCATGTTCCTTAGGCCACACAGCCTGAGGCAAAACTGTTATTTTTGTTCGCTGGGACCCCGTCCCACACTCTTCCATGACAGCAGAGGAGAATAGGTGTTGGGACTTTCTGTGTCATATTTTCAAAACAGGTGATGATCTCTTTTGGTAAGTGTGATCCAGGACAGCTTCCACTTTCCTTGCGGGGGAGCTAAAGCTCTTATGTCCCGAGGTGAAGTTGTTCTCTCAGCTCACTTATAATTCAGTCATGGAGACCACTTCCTGTCCCTCGAAAAACACACCTCTGGGGTGCCTGGTTCATAACCTTGGTGCTCTTGGCCTCAAGAAGGCTATGAAAACCAAAAGGCTGATCTTTTATTTATGCTTTTGTAACAATGGTGGCAAGTTGGCAGAAACCCTTCGTTTTTAGGCTTTTTTTACTTTGATGATGTGTCTTTCTCTCACTCTGTCTTGTATAATGGCCCAAATACTTCTGGCTCACTCTGCTCCACCAGGAACTCTCTCTCCCTCCCCAACAGATGCCTTAGATGATGCAGCTCCTGTCTTTATGGCTCCTCCCCTGTATCTCCCAGACCAAATCCTACAGCTTTCTCAGCCAGAGGATTCTGTGCCCCCTGCACCATCTTTTCCCCCTTACTTACCCCCGGTGGCCTCTAATCCTTCCCTTAGTTTCTCTCCTCAGTCTTCAATGTCTCAGTCCCCTCTACCTGAGCCATCTATTCCATCGGATGGTTCTTTGTGCCCTACCCTTGCATCACCATTTTCTCCACTGGATCACCATACATGGTTTCATGTGTTCCAGCCTTCCAGCAGGCCACATGGTTCTCAGCAGCTATCTTGCTGCAGTTCACATGGAGGACAGCTGCCATCTTGTGGCCCTCCACCACATGACAGTGCATCGCCATCTTGCAACGGGTTGCAGGGTCAATGGCCGCCATCTTGCATTCCCTCATCATGGGACCAGAAGAAGCCATCTGGTTGTGGGTCTCATAGTAATCAATTGCCATCTTGTGCTTCCCTGTTGCATGGTGGTTGATCAGCCAGTAATTGCACACAGATGCCTGGTAGGCAGTTGGCTGCTCAGTGGCCATCTATACCTCCCACTCCACAGTCTTCTCAGCATCAGTCCCTACTCCCATTTCAGGAACAGGTTGGCCCCGAGGGATTAGTTCATATTCATGTTCCTTTTTCCCTTGCCAACCTATCTCAGAGTAAACATAAATTAGGTTCCTTTTCTGCTATTCTTATTTCAAGAGATCTCTATTAATTAATCTACAAAAAGGTTCACACTGGTCTATTTATTATAGTTCAAATTGGCCAAATATATCTGAGTGCACTCTGAGTTTGTAAGATGATTGTCAGTCTATATATCTGTTGTCTGTTTGTCCAGTCTGCTTATATTGTACAGATCATCTGTCCACATCTGTCCATTTGCCTGCTCAGTAAACAGCTGTTCCTTTTATTTGAGCTCAACAATCTGTTTTCCTCCTCTTTTCCATTTTCATATCATTTAATCAAGGTTTATTTGGGTTATAGATTTTAAAAGCATGCTTCCACCTAGGTTGCCAGCTGGTCAAAATGATGCTAAAACTGGTTAAACAAAATCCCTTGGGGTGAGGGGACATTGGACAGGACTTCAATTGATGAATAAGAAAGTGGCCACCTGGTGACCACCTGGTAACTTTAACCAGTTCTTATTCATTAATTGGAGGCCCCAATAATTTCTATAGCCTTATGGGAGACACCCCAACTAAAGTTCATATGACCTAAGACAATTCATTGTTGCTGATCTGATGGTACACAAGTGTTTTCTTTCAGATCCAGATGTCTGCCTTTTTCTTGTGCTCCAGCCAGGAGATTCATGTCAGACCAACATGAGGTCACCAGCCAAATAATAATTTTAAACAAAAATTGTTAGAGATGCTTAAATAGTGAGCAGTCCAAACAATGTCACAAATTTCTTCAGTGCTCAAATGTTAAAACACCCATGGTTAATAGAAAATAATAGTTCCATTTAATGTTCTATGTTAAGCTTACCGCCTCTACTGCACTGTACTGTTATCAATCTTCTGGATGTTCAACAACTAAAATTAAAAGATAATTATAAATTCCTTTTGGATTCCTTTTGCTGGGATCCACCAGATCTTTTCCAGAAAAAGGTTATATGACACATATTAGGACCATAATGAACTATACTCAATTGGCCTTAAATGACACTGCAGCTGATCTGTCCTAAATAAAAAGGTAAAATTAATAAAACAGGCCATTCTCCAAAAATCAGATGGCATTAGACATTCTAACAGCACAGAAGATAAAATTGTAAAACCTAAATGTGTGTATGACTAATGAATGACATGTCAGTTTCTAAAATTCCCTGGACCTTATCCTTATTCTCCTTATTGGAAAACATTACTAAAATTATACTCATAAATACCCTGTAGATTATATTATTTGACTCCTGCATACTTGTTTCTTTGTCTTTGTCTCCTTTAGACTTAAAGCTATACACCTACCCAAGGTGAAAATACCTGCTGTCTACTGAAGGCCACTAGTTAAAAGCTCTGCAGAGTGTCCCTGACTGCCATTCGACAACTTCAACCCCCTTCAGCCTGAAGAAGTCAGATCAGTCTCTGCCCATTATCCCTCACAGCAGTTTGGGTTACTTCTTCAGAGAAAATTTGCTACAGGAAGCTAAGTCAGTTAAAAATATTACAGACAGTCACACAGGGCTAGGGCCTCAAAATAGCCAGCACAGAGAACCAGATGTCTTGTGACTGTGAAGGAGACAGACACCTTCCACTGTGGGCCAGATCCCAAGACAAAAGGCTAAACTTGGCTTCAAACCCCAAAGGGAGACCTTCTTTTTGTGTTTTCAACAACAGAGATAAAAATCAAAAGATAAAATAACAATCTGATCTTTTAGCAGTGACATTTGGGGCTCCCAAGACAGGAAAACCAAAACAAGATGGAGCTGCCCGAGCCCCTCATGGACCATGCTTCAAGTGCAACAAAGAAGGACAGTGAGCAAGAGAGTGCCCCAACTCTGGCCTTCCTCTGGAGCCTTGCCCCTATTACAATCTAAAGGACCATTGGAAGAGTGACTGTCCTAGCTGCCAGAGAGCAGGTAAGCCATCCTCTAACTCCCTACCCTCACAGGAGATTTCATCACTGCCAGATTCCTCACTGACTGATCTACTCAGACTTGCTGCTGAAGACTGATGGGGCTCAGGGTCCACAGTCCCTATTAAGGTATGCTTCTCAGAGCCTCAAGTCCCATAGAGGTCTCAGGTAAGACATTCTCTGTACTTGTGGACATAGAGGCATATATAGTGTTCTTCCTGAGTTTTCAGGCCCTTGTATTAAGTTCTCAGTCTCTATCGTGGGTGTTCATGGCCAACCTATGCAGCCTTTCCTCACAGGGTCTATTCCATGCAGGTTCCAAACTCTCTTCTTTACCCATAGCTTCCTAGTAATTCCAACATGTCCCACACCCCTTTTAGGTAGAGATCTTTTTCAAAAGCTTAACTTCTCCTTTATCTTTTCCCTCCCCACAGCTCTGTCCTCCAGATGCCCTCACAGCATGCCACAAAGCCATCCCTCCTCTCTCTTCTTCTCTGGTCAATCCCATAGTTTGGGATATCTCCAATCCCATGCACACTACCTATGCTATGTTTATTTTAATTCATCTCAGAGATCCTTCAATTTTTTCTTGCATTCCCCAATATCCTATAGCTCCCAAACATTTATGGGGACTTAAACCTATACTCAAGTGTCTTTTTTAGACAATGGTTTTCTTAAACCTAACCCATTCACCCTATAATACTCCCATTCTCCCAGTATTCAAGCCTGATGGGTCTGATCGTCTAGTGCAGGACCTTAGGGTAATCAATAATACTCTTACCCAATCCACCCAGTTTTGCCAAACCTTTATACCATGTTCTCTCATATCCCTCCCTCCACCACTCACTTTATAGTCACAGATCTTAAAAATGCCTTTTTTACCATCCTCCCTATACCCTAATTGTCAGGATTCCTTTGTGTTTATGTAGACTGACCCAGACACGCTGAGGTCTCAACAACTTACACCTGTCATCTCTATAGTAAAACCTCTCCTCAGGGACACATACCACACCCTTGCTTTCCTATTCATCAATTTCACAGACACACCTGGTCAGGACTGGCAGGTAGATTTTACACACATGCCCTGTCACAAAACTCTCAAATATTTTCTCACCTTTCTTTGTACTTTTTCAGGATAGATGACAGTCTTTCCTACAACCAGGGAGACTGCTGATATAGTTATAAACTTCTGTTACAGGGAATCATCCCAACGTTTGGTTTACCTCAGTATTCAGTCAGATAATGGTCTAGTCTTTATTTCTCAGATCTCTCAACAGGACTACAACTAAAATAGAGTGGCCCCTACCCAGTCTTCCTCAGAACTTCAATGGTGGTCAAGGTCACTGGACTCCATCTCATCAAGGCCCCATAGCCACAATTTTCAGGCTAGGTCATATTTTGTTATCCCGTTTGATTCCTGATCCTTTATATTCTGTTAGTTAATTTTTTCACTATAACTATCCTAGTTCTCTTCACCCTCAGCTGTTTAGTTAAACATGAGACTCCTGTAGGTCTAAGATCTCATGTCACTTACAGTGACACAGCCACGGCCCGCCCCACTCCTATTCTATAATTTCCCAAACATGATTCAATCATCAGGCCTTATATTTCTCATGCTTCTTATTCTTTCCAGCTCAACTCCTAAAACAAGGACAAGTCCTAGCTACATTTTTAACTTCTACTCTTTCAGATTAGGGAATAATTATCTCTTGTAACTTCACCCCTCCCAACTCCATGCTTATTTTTCAGATTCTTCCTCACCATGGCCCTGATGGAATGAATGACACATTTGGATCAAGGGCACTTTTCCTTCTACTTTTCCTGGGTCCTTTAATTATGATACTGATCTGACTCCTCATAGCACCTTGTGTTTTTATTTCTCCAATCTACGATGTGAGTGTTCAACAATGATTAATTCTTTGTCCTGGCTGAAACACCTGGTACCAGCTTTTACAGGGTCATCAACCTTCATCCCATCAACCTTCCTGAACCCTAATACGAAGCCCTTTTTCAGCTGGAAGTAGTAAGAGAGAGACTTTGCCCTTTTCCTAACAATACAAAGACAGGAATGAAAGAGTTTTGCCCTAGAATAAATTACTATATGGTTATGGTGGTGGTTTAACATTACGGCAGAAGGCCAAAGTGGGAACACTTACCACTTCCTGCTTCTTCCTCAGCCTTAAATGCAACTCCCCTTCCTGTTTGCATGCAAAGAAAATTCCAATCAGCTCCTCATGTGTCATCAGTGCCTTCCCTAAGCACCATCCCCCCCACCAAAGGTTACATATGTCCCATACCCCCCATATTCCGGTCGAAGGAGACAGCCCAGCCGCCATGGGCTGTGTGCTCCTTCCCACTCCTCACCTCAATAAATCTGTTCTTTTTGTACTTTTGTTTCTCTATTGTGCCAGAAAACCCTATCAGTTGGAACTTAGGGCACTGAGCAAGAACACAAATGCCCTCCTTCCTCGAAAATGAGTGGTGGGTGAGCCAGGAAGAGAACCAGTCAGCATCTCCTGTGAGCCTTTGAAAATCAAACATCCCATCTTCCCCTCCCCCCAATTAGCAACTGGGAGCCAGGTGTCTGAGCATCTCTTGAGAGGATGACCATATGCAATATAGCAAATATGGAGGATTTCCTTCTACCTTGTCTTTTAAGGCAAATATTATTTTCACTGTTTTGCTTTGTTCTGATTGTTTTGCTCTATTCATTATTCTGTTCTGATAGGTTTTATAATGTTCTGGTTTTGGTTTGATTTTGCTATACTTGACTGAATGAACAACTGTTGTGAAGATAACAAGATATATTATGGTACCTATTACTATTATCCTGGTATCCTGCTGTGAAGTTCTGTACCAATTTCATTGCATTGTCTCAATTGGCTTTGTTCTGTCTTGTTCTGCTATATTTTATTACCTTCAAAATAAAAAAAAAATCTTCTTAAAAAAGGCTGTTAGAGGGGCTGGGGATTTAGCTCAGTGGCATAAGCATCTGCCTTGCAAATGTGTGGTCGTGAGTTCAATCCCCAGTACCAAAAAAAAAAAAAGCTGTTAGAGAAAAGAAACAAATCACCTATAAAGGAAAGCCCATTAGAATCTCAGCAGATTTCTTAACACAACCCTCAAGTCAAGGAGAGCTTGAAGTATTTCATGCCCTAAAGTAAACAAACTCCAGCCCAGACTGATGTAACCCACAAAACTATCTTTCAAAATTGATGAAGAAATAAGATACTTCTATGACAACGAACACCTGAAGAAATTCATAAACATCAAGCAAGCACTCCAAAATTTTCCGAAGGACTTCTAGAAAGCCATAACAAAGTCTACAACTCTATGAACCCCAACTGAACAAATCCACCAAGCAAGGCAAGTAATTAAACACAGGAGAACAAAATGAAACCAACAACAGAAAAATAACATGACAAAGATAAGTCAATATATCAGTTATAATCACTAATGTAAGTGGTCTCAATTCACTAATCAAAAGAAACAGACTGGCAGAATGGATCAAGAAGCAAGATGCAACAGTATGCTGCATACGAATAATAATTAATTAAAAATAAATTCAAAGATTGAAAGTCAAAGGATGTAAAGCAATATTCCATGTGACAAGAACCCAGAAAAAAGCAGGGGTGCCTACTCAATTTGCACACAAAGTGGATTTCAACCCAAGACTGATGAAGAGACACAAGGAAGATCACTATATCTTTGTAAAGGGAATAATCCAAGGGAAAGAGATAATAATCATAAATACATATGCCCCAAATACCAGCATACCCAACTATATAAATCAAATATTGACAGACATGAAATACCAAATAAGCACCAATACAATTATAATGAGAGAGCTTAATACTACAGTCACACATAGATAGATCAACTAGACAAAAAAATCAAAGAAATATCAGAACTGAAGCAAACTTGAACAAATAGGTATAATAGATGTTTACAGAGTGTTCTACCTCACAACATCAGGATACACATTCTTCTTAGATGTACATGGCATATTCTCCAAATGATCCACATACTATCTCATAGAACATGCTTAAGTAAATGAAAAAGGACTGAAATTATCCTATGCATAGTATCAGACCACACTGCAATGAAATTTGAAATAAATGGCAAAAGAAACCACAAGAACTTCATAAACACGTGGAAATTAAGTAACACCTCATGAACAACCAATGGGTCACAGATGAAATTAAACAAGAAATTAGACAATTTCTAGAATTAAACAATAATGCCAATACAACATACTGGAACTTATGGGATGCAATGAAAAGCAGTCGTATGAGAGAAAATTATAGTGGTGAATACTCTTAACAGAAAAACAGTGTGAACTCAAATAAACTACTTAATATTTAACCTCAGCCTTCTAGAAAAAGTAGAGTAAGTCAAGCCCAAATTTCATATGAGAAAAGAAATAAAGATCAGAGCAAAAATTAAAGCAGTGGGGACTAAGAAAACAATACAATGACTCAGTGAATTGGAGAGTTGGTTCTGTGAAAAATTAAATAAAATTGGCAAACCTTTAGACAAATATAACAAAAAAAGGGGGAAAAAGACTCAAATCCATGCAATTAGGAATGAAAAGGGTAAAATCACAACAGATCCTTCTGAAATCCGTAAGATCATCAATACATATCGTGAGAACCTACATTCTAATGAGATGAAAAAACAGAAGAAATAGACATATTCCTAGATACATATGAATTGCCATTGCTAAATTGAGAGATATAAAATTTCTAAATGAACCAAAATCAGTCAGTGAAATTGAAGATATAATTTAAAACCTACCAACAAAGAAAACTGAGATACTGACAAAGTCACTGCTGAATTCTACAAAAAATTTAGAGAATACCTAACACCACTACTCCTCAAACTCTGAAAATGAAAGGAGGGCAATACTCCCAAAGTCATCCCTGGAAGCAAGAATTATCCTGATACCAAAACCAGAGAAGGACCCAACCAAAAAAAAGAACTACAAGCCAATCTCCCTAAAGAACATAGATGCAAAATTTTCATAAGATATGTAAGTCCTTTATTGAATTGATTGTTTTGTTTTTATTTTTTTTATTATGTCCTGTTTTGTTTGATTTTTACTATGTCTGAAGGTATTTACAGATGTTCTGAAGACAACAGGCATTATGGTAACCATTGTTGATTTTGTATTGTTTTGAAGTCCTGTGTCACTTACACTGGTTTGTTTTGAAAGGCTTTGTTGTTTTATTTTGCTTTGTTTTATTCTCTTTAAAATTTAAAAAAAAAAAGATACTGGCAAATGCAGCAAATGATGAAGATTACTCACCATGACCAAGTAGAATTCATCCAAGGGATGAAAAGATGGTTCAACAGTTGCAAATCAATAAATGCAATGTACCATATAAACACAGCCAAGAAAAAAATCCATATGATCATCTCAATAGAAACAGAAAAAGCATTTGACAAATTCCAATAGCCATTCATAATTTAAAACTCTACAGAAAATTGGAATAGATGGTCTTAATCTCAATCTGATAAAAACTATCCTGTTCAACAGCCAACATCATGCTAAATAGACAAAAATTGAAAGCTTTCTCTCTAAATTCAGTAACAAAACAAGACCATCACTCCTAGTCAATATAGTTCTGAAAACATTAGCCAAAGCAATTGGAAATAAGAAAAAAATGCAAGGAATATGGATAGGAAAGGAAAAGCCAAAACAATTGAAAATAAGAAAAAAATATAAGGAATATGGATAGGAAAGGAAAAAGTTAAATTATTATTTGTAGATGACACAATACTCTACACAGAAGACCCCAAAAACTCCACCAAAAGATTTATAGATTTAATAGCCAAATTCAGTCATGTAGCTGGAAATGGAGTCAACACTCAAAAATCAATAGCATTTCTGAACACAACAAACTCACTGAGAGAGAAATTAAGGAAATAACATCTTTCATGATAACATCAAAAAAAATGAAATGCTTAGGAATAAGTCTAGCAAAGAAAATAAATATCTTTACATTGAAAATTACAACACTCTAAAAAAGGAGATTGAGGTCAATAATTAGAGAAAAAAAATCACTTCCCTTATCTGAAACAAACTTTTAAAAATGTAATTTTTGTTCATTAAAAATAAAAGAAATTCCAATCTCCCTAGCCACAAGGGACCAGTTCCACTGAGAAGTGAACAATGGGAACTCAAAATTTTTGAAAACATTTAGAGAAAGAGAAAATTGGCTTTCTGTTACTTGGTAAGTGATCCAGTGGGGCTCTGTTTTGGTTGGGTTATGTGACGTTGTATATATGTGTACATGGACCACAGTCTGCTGAGTTTTATATGGTTCAGAAAAGACAGTTGTCAACAACAACATAAGCACCTGCCTGGCAAGCACAAGGTCATGAGTTCAATCCCCAGTACCAAAAAAAAAAAAAAAAAGACGGAAAAATCTTGATTTTTGTTAATTTATCTCAATAAAAGCCCACAGGAACTCCAAAGAAAATGGAGATTTAATAGAATATCAGAAAATGCTCTTGGGTAAGAAGAACTAACACAGTGTAAATGGTCACACTCCCAAAATTATTATGAAGTAGATGGGCACATACATACATACATACATATTTACATAGAGCTAAAACTCTGTGGCCCAAATTTTTGCCTTCAAGATTCCTAATAGCTATCTATTCCATGGCTAATAATATTCACACACACTCTTTCTTGCCTTATCCCCCTACCCCATCTCTCTTATACATAGGAATCCTCTAGCAAGATTCCTGAAATATATGTTCTAGTATTTTCATTTCAACATTATCAGTGATGCAATCCATATTTGTTCTTTATTTATAATGGTTGACATTAGCCAATCATACTTACAAAACTTCATTCTGAGTTACATTTTGCTAAATAGTCACCAAATTTGTCTAGAAGTCTAATGAGTCACTCTAAGTAAGCTGCTATATGTAATTCAGCAAGAAAAAATACAATAAGAAATTTAAATTCAAACATTTATAAAAGGCCTATGATTAATATGCAATACTCCACTTACCAACCACTCTCATAATCATTATTTTTTAATCTTCCCATGAACCTACAAGATTAATATCATTATTAGTATTTCACAAATGAAAAAACAACTACTCATTAGAATTAAGAAATGTTGGCCAGTCACAGATAATAGACAGACTTGGTCTTTGACCCACTTATCAAAAGACAATATATTCAATTAGCTTTAGGTTCTACTTAAGAAGGAAAAATTCAGTAATTTTTTCATCCTTTGCTGTGGGACTAAATGTTTAAGAATGTTGAGACTTTAGGTGTGTTACTTAGCACCGCTGTAGCTCTTAGTATTTTGTTCTGTATAATTTAAAGCCAGTAGATTAAAGGTACCCAGTCACTAGTATAACAAGAAGACAAGGACAATCTAATACACCCCTGAGCCTTACCTGACAAGTATCTCAACAATTAGTACTGCCACAATTCCTTTTATTCCAATTGATTCCCAACATGGTTTTCTCATTCATATGTAAAATAGTTATGAAGCCAGAAATTTTCAGGTTAAAAAAATGAAGCAATCAGAATATAGCTCTTCCCAAATGCCTGCTTCTTCACTGTCAGGAATTTTATCCATGCCCAGATTATCAAAATTTCATGGAGATATTAAAGTGGTCAATTTCTGAGATTTTATTATGTTCTTAAAGGCTATGAATTTATGACATCAAACATGAGTAATCAAAATAAGAGTCATTATAGGAAAGAGATCTGTGATTAAGCCAAAACCAGAAGTAACTGGGTTTTTTCCCCATTTAGATGACACAGAACTGTTCTGGTGGAATCCAAATAGAACCAGCACTTCCACATACCCAAATATAGCCTCATCCCAGCAGCCACATTTCCCCACAATGACATTCTGCCTTGCTCACTACATCAACTCCAGACTATAATGGTTGCTTCCATTTGGACCCCAGAAGTCACCTAGGACCCTGAAGCATGCCTTTTTAATCCAGATTTCCCAGTGGCAAAGATGGGTGGTGATGGCTGTTTATGAGTCCAGAGGGCTATTGTAAAGATTAATGACTTATGTTTTGCAAAGTGTTTTAAAATTCCCACATGAGAACTTCTCATACAGCTGGCTGCTTCCTGATTAGCATTTGCTTGCTTCAAATTGGTTATTCCTGCCATATTTCAAGACATCCAAAAAAGCCCCAGATTAAAGGCAATGCCCAGGAGTTCACTGATGACTTTTACATTGCATTTCCCCAGAGTCTGATGAGCTGACAGAGATAGAACACTCCCATTCAGTGCCTCCCTTTCAGAGACACATTTCATCCCTACTTTCAGATGTGGGACCCAGAGCACAAAAGTCACATTTGAACTAACAGCTGATGTCTCTCTTGAGGCCATAGATGCAGACTGCCACCACACAGTTATGTTTTTGGAACATTTCCAGGCTAATAGCAAAATGATTTCTTGTGGGACCATCGTAAGGAGAAAGATGGAATGGAGATTTATCTTGCTACTTAAAAAAAAATAATTAGTAATAAGTTTGAGTGACAATCACAGAAAATCCAAATTAGTTTAATATGTGTGGCTTCTAATGATTACTAAATATATTAGAAAGTATTCTTAAAGTTTGATTATCTAGAAAAACTGGAGCAAAGCCCTCCTTCACAATTCTATACTGTCATCTGCTTCAAGATTGATTTCATTTTATGACTGGCTCGCAATCTGAGGCACTTACACTTTAAGGAATAAAAATATATTTCATTGTCTAATAAAGAGAAAATACAATTGCTTTTCCCTATGAAGCATTTTCCCTGACTTTTCAATTTTGTGAAAGAATATCAAAAGCATCAAAATGAACAAAAACTTATTTATGTGGCCCAGGCCTAACTCTAGAAGGTTTCCACCATACTGCTGGTACAGATTTGAAGTAGCTTTGAAGTGGGTACAAATACAATAAACATGTACATTTGGAAAGTTCTAATGGTTTCTGGAGTCAAGAGTTTCACAAAAATAATTTAAATTGTTACAACACAGATAAATTTGATTTTAAATGAATAGCAATAATGCAACAGGTAGTGAGATGAATATTATCAAACATTATTGACCCTTTGTACCAGATGGTGATGTAAATTAGGAAAATGGTGATGCTATCTAGACATTGTGAATCACTGGTTCTCTTCATATTTGGTTAAGGGCAAAGCAGCATGCAGAGTAATAATAAGTTTTATATCCCTTAGCTTCCAGGTTACTCTCAGAGCTTCTCTTGGAATCTTTAGTGAGGAAAAAAAAGACAAGTCATGAAGGCCTCCTGCTGGCAACATCTCCCTATCTTCTTAAATAAACTTCACAAGTGATTTGAAGCCATGATGAAGCCAGTCAGATACTCGGCCTCAATAAGAGATTCAAAGAATATACTAAGAAAAAGGGAGAAAGGTTTTTGCCACTCAGCTAAAGTCATCATTTACCACTGAAAAGTCATCACATTTGCCAAGACTCAGAGGCACAGAGTATGAGGGGCAAAGCTGCAGCTGCCACAAGCTGCATCCTGTCTCCTCCCTGCAGTAGCACGCTGGCCCACCATGTGGGGAGGTGTCACACATAGATTGCTAACTAAAACTGTAACACCATCGTAGGCCCCTAATGGTAGGGTTCTAACACCAAAAAGCTAAGTTGCTACTCACCTAGATGTCCTGGAAAACTGTCAAACAATCAATAAAAATTAGCATGTTATCATGAGTCCCTACTAAGTGACAGGTACCTTGCAAAGTTTTTTTTAATCCAAAACAACTCCATGAGATCAGAAGGATTGTCTCCATTCTATGAATGGGAAAACAAAGGCCAAGAAATTATGCAGAAAAAGCATAATTCAAACACAGGTTAGGCTGACATCCAAATATGAAGACCAGACTTTCTCACAAAAAGTGATCCTGAATCATGGGACAGCAAACTCATCCTTCTGCATCCCTTCTGCACTTCTTAAATGCTTACACCTGGGTTGTGCATGCGATCTTTAAAAATGAAGGCACAGAAATGATGTAAACTTTATATATTTTACACAATACCTATCAAGATCCATGATCTGGAGAAGCCAGTTCACTCATTCTGCGAGCCATAAAAACCATGCAGAGGCCAGGAAGAGAGAAGCCAGTTTGTCCTTCCTGTGAGTCAGCAGAAGCCATGCTGGGTCTAGAAGGAGTACAACAAGAGGCCAGTTCACCCCTCCAGTAAGTTGTGTAAACCATACAGGGCCCAGGAAGAGAGAAACCAGTTGGCCTTTAGCATAAGCCACTCAAACCATGCAGGACCCATGCCGTTTCTGTAAGTCAACCAGCACGTGGGCTGAGAATCAAAAACTCCCTTCCTGCCTTGTAAGCAACCAGCTGGTTTAGAGGACAGGCTGAGTTGACAGCAACTGAGGTTCAAAGACAACAAAATGCTTGTCTTGTTTGATTCATTTTGCAGGCCTAAAGCCAGTAGTCTGAGCATCTTTTAGGAGGAAACAGTATGCAGTATAGCAAATATGGGGATTTCCTTCTGTCTTGTTTTTGAAATCCAATATTGTTCCTACTGTTTTGTTTTGTTTTGTTCCAATTTATTGTTTTGTTTTATTTAATGTTCTGGTTTTATTCTGTTTTATTTTATTTGATTTTATTATGTCTGATGGTATGGACAACTATTATGAAAATAATAAGACGTATTATAGTAGCCATTGTTTCCTATTACCCTGTTTTGAAGTTCTATATCACTTTCACTGTTTTGTTTTTATTGGCTTTATTCTGTTTTATTTTGTTGGGTTTTATTCTTCTTAAAATAAAAAAATCCATGATCTGAAAAATTATTTTTGGGGTGATGTTCCCAAAGTAATGTTCAGTCTAAGATAAAATATGGATGACAGTTCACTGTGACTTTGTGATGCATTTCAACAGTTCATAGCAACTGTAAGAAAGAAACTTTTAAAGCTTTACAGAAAATATGTGTTTTAATAGAGTTTTTCTTTTCTTTTCGTTTTTCTTTCATTTTTTATTTTCTTTTGGTTTCATATTTTAATGACAAAAAAATTAAACAATGAAAATGAATTTCAAGACAGATTAGTAGGACAGTTACAGTAGTTGATACATTGCATATGGTTGTCTTCATAGAAGTTATTCAGAGTGCAGATATAGGCATGATATCTTGTCTAAAGAATATTAGCACAAAACACTCCTTTCAAGGAACAAATAGAAGCTAAATGTACAACTATCTTGTATATTTTTCTTTTTCCCCTTCTTCCTTTCCCTTTTCCCCATCACAGTTTGGCTTTTCTTTGAACATTTTCTTCCCAATTCACAATATCTATTGTACCTTTTAGATCCTATTTACTTGTTCAGTTTCTCAAATTAGTGATACAATACAATTTTTACATATGGGTCTGATTAATTTTTACATATGGGTCTGGTTAATTTCACTTATGAGTATAGTCTCAAGTAGCATCCAACTACCTCTAAAAGCTTTCAGTTTATCTTTCTTTATGACTTAGTAGTACTCCATTATATTTTAAAAAACACATCTTTTTTACCCATTCCTTAGTTGATGGGCACCTGGGCTATTTCCAAGATTTAGCTATTATAAATCATGCTACTATAAACATGAATGCATATACATGGCTTTGGTATGATACTTTAAATCTTCTGAGAAAATATGCAGAAGTGGAACAGCTGGATCGAACGGGACCTCCAATTCTAGTTTTTTGAGGAAACTCCACATTGATTTCCACAGTGGTTGTACGAGTTTACATGCCCACTAACAGTGGAGAACGCTTCCTTTTGTTCCATAGTCCTGTCAACATTTGTTATCAGCTGATTTTTCAATGATAGCCATTCTTTTTGGAGTGAGATTGAATTTGAGTGTTGTTTCCAGTGATATTGAACATTTTTTCATATATTTATTTGCCACTTGTATTTCTTCATCTGAGAAGTGCATATTCATCTCAGATACTCATTTTTTGATTGGGTCTTTGAATTTGGGAAGCCTAATTTTTCCAATTCCTTATATGTTCTAGAATAGAAGTCTTTTGTCTGAAGGACAGTTGGCTAAAATTTTTTCCCACTCTGTAGGTTTTCTTTTCATGCTTCTGATGGTTTCTTTTGATGTGCAAAAACTTTTTAATAAGATGAGATTCCAGTTGTTGATTCTTTGAAATACTTGCTATGCAGTTTGCATTTTGTTCAGGAACTCTCTGCCTACCCTATGTCCAAGATTTCTACCTACCTTGCCTGCCAGTAGATTTAGTGTTTTTATTTTAATATTTATATCTTTAACCCATTTTGGCTTTAGCTCAGTGCATGGTGATAGGAATACATCTAGTTTTAGTCTTCAGCATGTAGAAAATCAGGTTTTCCATCACCATTTAACAAAGAAACTATCTTTCTTTCAGTAGACACTTTTGGCTGTTTTGTCAAAGATAAGATAGCTGAGTGTGTTTGTAGTTGTGTCTGCATCTTCTATTCTGTTCTACTGATCCTCTGATCTGTTTTTTGTTTGTTTGTTTGTTTGGTTGGTTGGTTGGTTGGTTGGTTGGTTGGTTTGGTTTGGTTTGGTTAGGTTAGGTTTGGTTCTGGGGATTGAACTCATGACCTCATGCTTGCCAGGCAGGCACTTATGCCATTGAGCTAAATTCCTGGCACTAGTCTGTTTTTTTACAAATATCATGCTGAGGCCAAGGATGTAGCTCAGGGGCATAGCACCTGCCTGGCAAGTACAAGGCCCCGAGTTCAATTCCTGGTACAAAAAAAAAAAAAATACCATGCTGACTTTATCACAGTAGCTTTGTAGTATAATTTCAGGCCAGGGATTCTGATGCCCCTTGACTTGCCTTTGTTGCCCAAAGCTGCTTTTGCTATTCTAGGTATCTTCTGGTTCTAAATAAATTCTGAGAATGTTTTCTGTACTTCTGTGAGGTATTCTAATGGCATTTTGATTGAGATTGTATTAAATCCTTGAAGTTCATATTGTCTGCAAAGAGAATAAAAAAACCCTGCTTTTTTCTGGGTCCTTGTGTCATGAAGAATTTTTTTTCCATACTTTGACTTTTAGTCTGTGAGTTTCCTTTTGGATTAAATCTGTTTCTTGAATACAGCACATGTTGGATCCTGCTTCTTGATCCATTCTGCCAGCCTGTTTCTTTTGATTGGTGAATTGAAGCCACTTATGTTGATGATTATGTACTAGATTTTCTTTTTCATTTTGTTTCCTTGTTGTTTGCTCGCTGTCTTTCTGCTCTGTTTAATTGCTTGCCCTGCCTGGTGGCTTCTTTCTACTTGTATTTCTACATTTTTTCCTACATTCATTACCTCTTTCTAATATGTCATTCAAAGCATGCCATAGAGCTAGTTTACTACTCATAAATTTCTTCAGTTGTTCTCTATCATGGAAGTATCTTATTTCTCCATCAGTTTTGAAAGATAGTTTTGTGAGATACATCAATCTGGGTTGAAGATTGTTTTCCTTTAGAGCTTGAAATACTTTACTCCAAGCTCTTCTTGATTTAGGGTTTGTGTTAAGAACTCTTCCATGATTCTGATGGATTTTCCCTTATAAGTGATTTGTTTATTTTCTCTAGCTCCTTTTAATATTTTATTCTTGTGCTGAATTTCTGGAATTTTGATTATTATATGCCTCAGTATAGATTTACTTTGGTCATGTCTATTTGGAGTTCTATATGATTCATTCATAAATCAGGTAAAGCAAGATATGAGTAGAGTAATAAAGAAATGCTCTCAGAAAGCATCTCTCAGGAAGATAGAGAAGAAGGGAGGAACACAAAAAGGAGAGAAACATTCGATAAAGAATATAAAGAAAATATAGAATACATGAAGTAGATTCAAAGAGACTACCAGGAAATTAAAAACTCCATTGAAAGCTGGTAAAATGCCTTAAAAGAAAGTAAGGATAAACTATCAAAACTTGAAGACAAGTTTGCAATGTGTGATCATGAAAGGAAAGATTTCTTAAAATAACAAGGAAACAGGCAGTAACAATACAAAGGCTAGAAAATGACAAGAAAATCTACAATTTAAGAATAAGAAACATGAACGAAGAAGCAAGAATACATACAGGTGAATTACAAAGGCTATTCATGGAAATAATAAAGGAAAACTTCCCAAGCACGGAAAAAGAAAATGACATTCTGTGGTGTGAGGCATACAGAACTCCAGCCACCTACAACCAAAGCAGATCTATACCCAGACATATAATAATCAAGATACCAGAAATTCAATATAAAAACAGAACATTAAAAGCCATCAGAGAAAAGAAACAGATTACCTATAAAGGTAAGCCCATCAGAATCACAGCTGACTTCTTGACACAGACCATCAGATCAAGAAGAGTTTAGAGTGAAGTCTTCCAAGTCCTGAAGAAAGGTGGCCTCCAGCCCAGATTTATGTACCCTGCAAAACTGTCACTAGAAATTAATGGAGAAACAAGATGCTTCCATGACAAAGAGGAACTGGGTGAGTTTGTGACCACCAATCCAACCCTGCAGAGAATGCTGAAGGACATTCTAGACAGAGAGAAAAAAAATACCAGGATTTTAGGAACAGTGGCAGAAAGGCCTCAATGAGTGAGGCAGGCAGTAGAATGAAGGAGAAAACTAAACAGAGACAGAAAAGTAGCATAGCAGAAATGAGGCAGAGAAGGATAACTAGAAACTCTAACATAGATGGCCTTGATACACTATATTGTTAATAGTGCACCAGGATTTAAAACCCACATTACTCACACTACTCTGCTTAGATGTATTATATTCTGTTCCAGTCATTCTACCTGTACTAGATTTGAGAGCACAGACAGTAATCTTGAAGATAACAGGATATAGTACGGTAATCATCCTTAATTTCCTATTAACTTAATCTAAAGCTCTGTATAACCTACACAGTTTTACCTTGACTGATCGTGATCGAATCTGGTTTGTTGGATCGCTGTTTTGTATTGATAGATTTTATTCAAAGCTGTTATGATTGATAGTATCAAGTCTGAGAGTATAGGCAACTGCACTTAAGATGACAAGATCCACTAGAATATCCACTCTGGTTTGATTATTACCTGCCTTTGAAGTTTTATACTGTCTACAATGTTTTATTTTACTAATATTGTT